>NW_023612834.1:0-56302 GCF_013339725.1 Rhipicephalus microplus | reverse complement strand
GAATTGCGTTTATGAGCAATAAAGCGTTTTAGAACATCAAAACAGCAGCCAGGTGTAACACAATGCGAATAGCGTAACGAGTGGGTCGTTCAAAGACCCAACCCATTACAAAAGATTGAGAGAGAACAGTAGGAAACCGGCAACCAGAACGGCGGAGAAGAAAGAGAAAGCAAGTTTGGAAAAAACAGGTTCAGCCGGTTCAACTGTCGCAAGGCCCCGTTTCAGTGAAGTAGTGGCGGGGCTGGGAGGGGACAAAGCAGCTGGCCTCACAGGTGCAAGTAGCACACAGGTGCAGGACGCTCCAGCTGAAAAGTCACAGCATGTGATAATCGCCGGGGACGCGAATATAAATCGATGCACACAAGCCATCAAAGAGAGGGTAAGAGGTGACAAAAGGGTTGCAGTAGGGGCATTCCCAGGACGCAAGCTGGAAGCAGTCATGAGGCAAGCGAGCGCAAAACTCAAAACTACAGCCGATAGACGAAACCTCGTGATAATTTCAGGCGGTTTGAACGATGTCTTAAATCAAGATACATCAGGACTAGCAACCGCCCTGGCGAAAGGTGTCGATGACATGCTCGCCACTTCTCCTCAGGTACAGGTAGTGATATGCACCATACCAGAGGTACCGGTGCGTGATAGCAACCTGCAAAGAGCGGTTGTCAACGCAAACCAAGAGATATGGCGGATGAGTCAAGAGAGGTGTTGAGGTGGTGGAAATAAACAGAGAGGTGCATAGGTGGGGTGGTTTTCAACGAGACAGAATTCACTTCGATGGGTGGCTAGGTCATGAGGTGGGTTGGCGACTTGCAGGACGCGCAGTAGCTTTTTTGGGGGGCAAGTGGGCTCTTCGAGGTGCAGGATAGCTAGTAGCGAGGAAAACAACCAGGGAGACTCTTTGACAGGTAGTATGGACAGATACAATTCCAAAGTGGCACCAGTATCTAAGATAGGTAGAGTCCGGGGCAGAAATAGACGTAGTCACGAGCACCGAGCCACTTTTTTTTTCATTTTTCATGTTCATTTTATTTCAAGTTCTCTTATTACATGAAAATACACAACACTGGTTAGACCCATAGCCACTGGCTAGTAGGGGGTCTAAATAAATATGCATTTAAAGGAACAGATTGTGTTAACAAAGCAGATATTTTATAAGTACACTTCAATCATACAAGAAAAAAATCTAAACAAAGTATAAGAAGGAAACATATTTGTGATAAGTCATTTGCAGTATCTTGCAGCATTGTTCCATGCAAACAACGGATTGCATGTAAACAATACATCGAATACATAAAGGTACGTATACCATGTCAAGTATGATTTTGTTAGACATATAATCTATACATAACGAAGTGGAGATTACAACGAGGTTTGTGTTAGTGTACCTGTTCATTTTTCTGCAAAGTACTTTTTAAGAGCACAGGCAAAACTTTTGCTTTCTTTTATTTGGTATGGTATATTATTCCAGACCTTTACTCCAGCAAATTGTAGCAATCGTTTGCAATAACCTTGTTAGTAGGCGGAAGATTGAAATTATGCAATGTGGCACGTCTGGTAAGGCGGCAAGAGGATCAAAATACTGATATATGAAAGGGCAGGTTATAAGAAATGACATTAGAGACGGTAAGTGCAATTTTTTGCTGTCGTAAATTTTCGAATGGTATGATTTCCATAGTACGAAACAATGGCGCGCAGTGTTGATCATATCTAGCATTGTTTATTATTCGAAGTGCCCGCTTTTGTAGTATACGTAAGGGTTCTAGATATGTTTTAAAAGTCCATCCCCATGAATCTATGCAATATGTGAGGTGACAATGAAAAAATGTGAAATAGAGAATGCGGAGAATACTACTTTTAAAATAATTTCTAGCGGTTAATAATGTACTGCATCCAGATCCCAGTTTAGCGCATACAGAGTTAATGTGGCTTTGCCAGTTTAGCTGGCTATCGAGAATTACACCCAGATATTTGAATTCAGACATAGTGTATATTAACATGCAGGGTGGTAGGAACAGGCTGAAGTGGGAAGAGATAGAGGAACAGCTAAGGGAAGAGAGGCCGATGGTATACGGTTTTGTAGAAACACATCTCAGGGGCATGAAACAACCTCCGAACAATCCGGACTACGCATGGGAATATTGTAATAGAACAGAAGGCAGCAGAAAGGGGGGGGGGTGGTATTGGGGCATTCATTCATAAAAGTACAGACTGGCAAAGGGTCAAGCAGGAGTGCAAGAAACATTTATGGCTAAAAGAGAAAGTGGCAGGTCAAAGGACACTCCTTGGCTTCGTGTACTTGTGGACGGGAGCAAAGGCCAGAGAGGAAAACCAGGCAATGGTAGAGTATATATCAAAGGACATTCAGGAGTTAGGAAGAGAGTGCGAGATAATTATACTAGGATACATGAATGCGCACATATGAGATATAGACGGGTATACCGACCCAACAGGCAAAATGATCATGGATATGTGTGAAAGGCTGGATTTGATCATTTGCAACAGTACCGAGAAGTGTGAAGGGCAAATAACATGGGAGGTAGCAAGGCTGCAGTCGACAATATATTATGCACTGATGTCACATAGGATGTATGATAAGCTCAGGGGAATGCACATAGATGAAGGTGGCTCCAGAAGTCTAGGTAGTGATCACAAACGTATCAAGCTAAGTTTTGGAAGAGCAGTGAAAGTGGGAAGGAGACGATGAGCAACTACAGGAAAATTTTTATCCAGAAAGGCAAATAGACGTAGCCACGAGCGCCGAGCCAATTCAGACATAAGGTATATTAATATGCAGGGTGGTAGGAACAGGCTAAAGTGGGAAGAGATAGAAGAACGGCGAAGAGAGGAGAGGCCTATGGTATACGGTTTTGTAGAAACACATCTCAGGGACATAGAACAACCTCCTAACAATTCAGACTACGCGTGGGAATATTGTAATAGAACAGAATGCAGCAGAAAGGGGGGGTGGTATTGGGGCATTCATTCATAAAAGTACAGACTGGCAAAGGGTCAAGCAGGAGTGCAAGGAACATTTATGGCTGAAAGGGAAAGTGGCAGGGCAAATGACACTCCTTGGTTTCGTGTACTTGTGGATGGGAGCAAAGGCCAGAGAGGAAAACCAGACAATGGTAGAGTGTATATCAAATGACATTCGGGAGTTAGGAGGAGAGTGCGAGATAATTATACTAGGAGATATGAATGGGCACATAGAAGATATAGATGGGTACACCGACCCGACAGGCAAAATGATCATGGATATGTGTGAAAGGCTTGATTTTATCATTTGCAACAGTACCGAGAAGTGTGAAGGGCAAATAACAAGGGAGGTAGGAAGGCTGCAGTAGACGATAGATTACGCACTGATGCCACATAGGATGTATGATAAGCTCAGGGGAATGCACATAGATGAAGGTGGCTCCAGAAGTCTGGGTTGTGATCACAAACGTATCAAGCTAAGTTTTGGAAGAGCAGTGAAAGTGGGAAGGAGACAAGATGAGTAAATAGAGGAAAATTTTTATCCAGAAAGGCAAAAAGAAATAGCCACTAAACAAATTGAGAAAGAAATCATGGAGGATAATAAAACAGTGTGGACATAGACGAATCTAATTAGACTGTTTGAGCTAGAGCTTGCTAAGACGCGTGACAAGTCACCCCGAAAGAAGACACTAACCCAAAAGTTGGTGGGATGGGGAAGTTAAGAGAGCCATAGGAAAACGTCACGAAGCTTCTAGGGATCACAGACATGCTAAGCAGCGGGGTGAACCGACAGATGAAGTTGAAAGAAAATTGGAAACCTTTCTAGGCTGTAGAAGGGATGCATCCCTTCTGATCAATGAAAAGATCAGAAGAACGGGAGCTCAGTGGCTGGCAGAAGTACATACGAAAGATAGAAAGGCAGCTGCGAAATTTTGGAACCATCTAAATTCCCTAAGAAATGAGACGAGAATCAGGGCGTACAAAGTGATATGGGATTGACATCATTTAAGGGCAGGGAAGCTAGCAGCAAGATAAAATTTGAGAAGCGATTGAGAGAAATGGGGGAGGAGCGTTGGGCTAGGAAGGTATTCAGCTACTTGTGCATGAAGAATGTCGATACAAAATGGAGGAAGCGAACCAGAAAATTGACTGGTAAATACTTAAAAAACGCAGGGGGCCAAACCAAAATAATTATTGGTTTAGAAGAAGGTGAAGGAAGCTGATACCGATATGTGGAGAATTAGCATGATTAAGAAGTCCGCACTAGAGTTCTATCGAATTTTTAAGCAGGAAATTGCCAAGGAAAGGATCTATGATAATACTCGGGGTAGTTCTCTACTTTTTGAGGCCAGGACGGGAGTATTGCGAACGAAGACATATCGGGCCAAATACGAAGGGGTAGACACGGTATGCAGTGCGTGTGGAGAGGAAGAAGAAACTGCCGAACACTTGATAATGTTCTGTAAAGGGCTTCGCCCTATTGTTCAGGATGATGGCGCAGAGTTTTTTCAAAGCAGTTGGGTTTAGGGACAGGGAGGGCAAAATAGACTTTAACCCTTTCAGCCCTGGATTTTTATTTGGTCAGATACACTTTTTGTGCGCGTTTTTCTAGTAGTTAGGACCTCAGAAGACCAAAAACAAAAAAATGAGCCACTGGTACAAGCATTTTCGAATTAATTAACGTGGCATCAAATTAAGTAATTAGGCCCCTGTGATTAGAAAATGAAAAAAGTGGCTTATTTTTTTCTGCCAATCAATGGTGTACACAAATGGAAACCAACGTCTTGCTTTTCAGCCTAATACTCACTGAAACAGCTTCGGTACGTCGTTCCGAAAATGGCGCTTACCCGCCTCAACTTACGCGCCTCGGCTTCACGGAAGACCTCGGTCACGCTTCTTCTTTGTGGCTGCTACCTCCACAAACGTGCCGCAATATTGATGTCCATTGCAGTGGAAATCATTGAAGAACTACGCCCCCAAGAATGAGCAGTATTGGTTACGTTTCCGAGATACTAGGGCAAAATTTGTGTGGTGGTGTCAATTGACACCGCCAGGGCCGAAAGGGTTAAGCGGGTAGAATTAACTAGAAGGGGGTTATATGATTGGTGGCTAAAGTCAAGGCACGAGTGAAAATAAACGCTTCACTGCAAAGTATGAATCCTCAACCTCACTTATTAAAAGAAAAAAACTCTAGTTTTTGGTTCATTAAGTATTACGGCTTGGTGGCGCTAGCCACCGCCCGATCTAAAGGGTACAGCCATATCCATCCATCCATCCATCCAGTCAAAGTAAGGAAAAAACTTGCGCGAAAGTGTGGAAAAGAGCGAAGAGAGAGCAAAGGAATGAGCTAAAACGCCCGATTCCGCATTGCACAGTTTGTCACGCGCAACGCGTTTAGTGGCGGCGGAGTCCGCAGTCCTGTCATTATACTCCGGGTCTGGGACATGTATATTCGTCATTCTTCGGTGAAGCGTCATACCCGCTACATACTTGCAAGATATGTACGAGTGCAATTTTTTTATGCTGTGTCTGACGATGATGAAGGATCATGCCTTTGTAACACACACAGAGAGAGAGAGAGAGACAATGAACCTTGAAAAGTAACTAACGGCCCCCCGTTCACGTAGAAGGCTAGAATGCTCCGCCAGAGATCACTTTCCGTTGGTAACGAAGGACTACAACGTGTTCCGAAAGGACTGATATGACATGGCATCTATAGAAATACTTTTACGAGTCCACGTGACACAAAGGGAAAGAAACACCACTTGCCTTTCTGCGAGATGACTAGCTCCTGGACTTGCTTCCTGAGAACCATTACTTCCTCCTTGATGAGCGAGATGTCGCCCTGCACACACTCGAGATGTTGCGTTTCACACGGCCCCAGGGTCCACAGGCAGCTCTCCTTGCCACTACAGTCGCTCCCATAGCACCTGTACAGTCGAGCTTGGTTTTCAAGAGGTACATGGTTTACAGAGACAAAACTTTAAAAGAAAATTTCATTACATTTTGGATATATACAGATTTTATTTCACATTTACACATAGTTTCACAATTCATCCACAGTTTAGACCTGTGCAATAAGTACAAGCTGAATCAAACATGTTTTGGGTCACCTATTTAGCTTACTGGTGGGTGCCTCCCGATCTAAAGCAGCTAAACGTCCGTTATTTCTCTGCACTCTCAGCTGTCCCTGAGCAGAGCGTAAGCGAGCCGGTGAGCTGATCTACGCAAACAAAACTTGCTTCTCCGCAAGGGAGAACTTCGGAGCGCAAGTTGCTTCGGCGCTCTACACGTTCGTGTAAAAAGATGTCCAGGCTTAAGGACTGTCCTAAATTTTTTTTCTTTACTTGCATGTCGGAGTCAGTTTACTATACTTGTGTGTTGCTCTGTGTATGTTGTGTATTAATTGTACAACGTTCAAATTTTACAATTGTCTTACGGTGCATGGTACCCCGTCCGCGCGGTAATAGAGAATTGTATGTCTTCGGCGTTCACCGAAATGATTGCAGTGTAGTTACAGGATGCACGAAAGTCACTTCACTCGCTGCAGTTTCTCAGTCTGCTAAAACAGCACGCTTTTCAAACGCACTGAAGTAACAACTGTGGCAAGTCAGTTCACGCTCATCCGGTGTATGTATAGCTGTGCGTACACGTTTCGTGCGTCCTTTGAGTTTGAGCAGCGTGTTGAGTGTTGAGCTGGGAACATTGTTAACTCGTGTTCATCCTGTGCGTTCTCTCGTTTTCAGCAGTATTCTCCGCGTTTAGGTTCGGTTGCTGTTCTTTGCATGATATTTGAATTCGTAGCTATCAAATTCATTGCTTTGTCTGTGAAACTACGCCTTTTTAGCACGAAACTGTTTTATGCCAGGGTCCACCATGGGTCTGCTGACGTATTACCGCCACGGATATGACGTCGTAAAACATTTGAACAGATTGCCGAGAGAAAAACGATAAAATTTTGTCTCGAGGTGTCGAAACAGCGACCTTTAGCTAAGCAGCGCGTGGCACTAACCACTAGGTAATGAAGCGTGCGTTATGAAAATTGCTAACAGCAAGCCATTTATATACACCATATGCTTTCTGTGGTCCTCGGAGCTCCAAAACTTCATCGCGTTTTAGTCATCAGTAGCGATATGACACGACGGGCACGCGTTGGGCTGTTGGGCGTGCTCTAAAAGTCGTCTCTTTTTGCATTTACATGAGTGCGGGGCATCTACGTAGCATGGTCTCTGTCGCACGCACGCTAATCAAACTTATGATTTGGGAAATCACGAAAGTCACTTCTCTTGCTGCCGCGGCCGCGTTTGCGGAAGAAATACGCTGCTCGCACTCGAAGTAGTAAGAATTGTGACAGTTGTTCGCGCTTGTCTTGTGTATATACTTCTGTGTTCGTTTCTTGCGTCCCTATTTATGTTTTATTTAACAGTGCACTTTGAGTGTTGAGCTGCGACAGTTGTTAATCCGCACACGTCCTATGTGTGCTCATTTTGTGTGTTCTTTCTGCCCGAGGTGCGTGCCGCAGGTTTTGAGTTGCTTGCCGTTCTTCGAGTGAATATGAAATTTGTTGCTGTAGCATTCATGTCTTCGCCCTTGTGGCAAAGCAATGCACAATAAACGCTCAACTACCTCTGCAAAGACACGTTTCACTTTCGCATACCAATTTTAAGAAAGAGGGATCAGCCACGTTTTCTCCTTGCTTTTTCATTTGTCATATAAGTATACAGCAATTAAAAACTACAATTAATGTTCGATATGCTTTCCTTGGCTCTTTTGTCGGTCACTCTCAAATGATTGCATCTAGCAAAAAAAAGGCTGATCTCGTGTACGGCGGGGGGGGGGGGGTAAACAACAAGAGGGAAGGCAGGGAGGTTAACCAGGCACATGTCCGGTTTGCTACCCTACGCTGGGGGAATATGAAGGGGACATAAATATGAGAGAGAGAGAGGAAAGAGAAAGAGAGAGAGAGAAAAAAAGGAGGATTGTCAGTCAATCGGCTGGCGCGCATGCAGCGGTGGCACTACACAAAAGTTAAAGGTGGTCACATAGGCCTGTAGTCCTCAAAAAGCACAAGACAGCTTTGACTGCTTTTTGAGCCGACGAAAGGCGATGACGGTGTTCCAGTAGCATCTGCACAGAGAGTGGCCGATCGTCCAATTGCCCCAATGCGTCCGAAAGCTTCTGTCTTTGTGAGGCAAATCGAGGGCAATGACATATCAGATGGTCGATGTCTTCTTTGGTGCAGCAGACGTCGCATTTCGCATTGTCGGTCAATCCGATGAGGGTTCTATATGCTTTTGTGAAGGCAACCCCCAAACATAGGTGGCAAAAAAGTGAAGCTTCATGTCGACGAAGTCCGGATGGAGGTCGAAGTTCCAGTCGAGGGTTTATTTAGTATAGTCTCGTATGTCTTATGCTTGGGGTGTTCCACTCCTGCAGACTCAGACAACGTGCCAGGGGATGAAGTTGATTTGCAGCGTCAGTCCTTGACAAAGGAATCGGAAGGGTGTGTTCTTCTTGGTGCGATGTACGAGCCGCGTTGTCTGCGGAATCATTGCCACTGATCCCACAATGGCCAGGAAGCCACTGAAACTTGACCTCGTGGCCTGTTTCTGTGACGTGGTGAACGAGCTTGACAACTTCGTAAGTTAATTGTTCATGGCAACCTCGTCGAAGGACTGACTGCATGCTCTGTAGGGCTGGTTTTGAGTCGGAAAACACAGCCCATTTACTAGGTCTTTGGGATTTGATGTACTCTATGGCGCCACGCAAAGCCGCAAGTTCTGCCGCTGTGGACGTAGTGGCATGTGAAAGTTTGATTCACAGAGTGATTCCTCCAGCTGGAATCACCACCGCACCACCAGAACCAGACGCTGTGGTTGAACCATCGGTGTATATGTGCACGTGGTTTTAAATTTCGTGCAGATGGCTCAAGCTCAATTGTTTTAGGGCTGATGAAGGCAAATTTGATTTTTTCTGTATTCCTGGAATTGAAACACGTACTTGTGGAAGTGTCAGGCACCACGGAGGATACACCAGTCTCTCAGCAGGCGTAAAACCTGACGTAAACGACACACGATGAGCGCAGACAATTGCACTAAATTTCGCGCGGGGCCTCTCAGTAGCGAGGGTTGCCAAGTGGTGGGAAGGATTCCTAGCATGTTGCCTGAGGTACGTACGCATCGTTTCAATTATGATGTGCGTCATGATCGAGTAGTCCTGTGCAATGGCAATTGTTTCAGCTGTCGATGCGCAGCGGGGTAAACCAAGGCATATCCGAAGCGCTTGGGCTTGAATATTTTGGATTGTTCGCAGGTTCGTTTTGCATGTGTTAGATATAACAGGTAGGCTATACCGCAGGAATCCAGTAAATAATACCTTGTACAGCTGTAACATAGACTCGACAGACATTCCCCAACTTTTCCCAACAAGAAACCTGAATAAGTGACAAATGGAAGTCAGCCGCTTTTTCACGTAGTTTACGTGGGGTGTCCAAGACAGGTTTCGGTCGATTACGACTCCCAAGAACCTGTGACTCCGGCTGCATGACACCAACTGCCCGTTAATTGATATGCCGTAAGCGGACATTGGTTTTCTGGTGAAGGCCACGACTGCACACTTCTCACTTGCGATTTCAAGCCCTTGTTTGCGTAAGTGGTACGATGTCACTGATGCTGCCTTCGGAAGTCGAGCGCGAAGTTGAAGTCGAGTCACACGTGATGTGTACACACAGATGTCATCAGCATAAATGGAAAGTCGTACACTGCTTGGTTGCTTGCCAATTAGTTCAATGAGTGTTTGGTTGAACAGTGTCGGGCTTAGCACTCCGCCTTGCGGGACTCCTCGGCTGCAGTAATACTCGGGTGTCGGGCCATTCTCTGTCTGCACGTGAAATGATCTATTCTGTAGGTAGCTCTGAACCCACGTATATATCCTGCCACCGAGTCCCGCTCCTTCTAGTGCGCTGAGAATGGCTTCGTGGGTGACATTGTCGTAGGCCCCTTTAACGTCAAAAAATAGAGCAGCAGATAACCGCTTGCAGGCCTTCTGGTGTTCTACATATGTCACCAAGTCAACTACATTGTCAATTGACGAGCGGCCTCGTCTGAACCCGGACATGACATCTAGATATATTTCGTAGAATTCTAAGTACCATTCCAGACGCGTTAAAATCATTCTTTCCATAACTTTTCCCACACAGCTCGCGAGGGCAATCGGGCGGTAAGAGGAAATGTCCAAGGGTGACTTGCCGGCTTTGAGAAGTGGAATCAGGCGACTTGACTTCCATTCCTGTGGAACCATGCCAGTTTGCCAGGAGTCGTTGTACAGCTGCAAGAGTGCCTGCCGAGCTTGATCTCCTAGGTGACACAGAGCGCGGTAAGTGATGCCGTCAGGTCCTGGCGCAGAAGAACGTCAACACAAAGCAAGCACAGCCTTTAGTTCGTCCATTGAAAACGAAATCTCCATTCGGGGATCACGTGAGAATATAGAAAAGTCGGGCGTCTTCGTCCCAGTTGAATTTGAGCCGCAGGCAATCCTTCGACAGAAGGAATCTGCGACATAAATCTCTTCGCAGCGTAAGTGAAGTGCCAGAGATTTTAATGAGTAGCGCTGAGTAATGGTTGTACGAAGACCCCGGACAGTTCTCCAGATTAGTGACAGAGGCTTTCTGGGATCCAAAGACTCGCAAAAAGGTACCCATCGTTGCTTGGCCAACTTGTCCATGTGACGCTGTATTTTATTTTGTGTGCGTCTGGCCGCTCTCAGATCATCAAGTGACCTCGTGCGTCTATAACGTCATTCTGCACGACGACGAATTGCTCGGAGTTTCTCGAGATCAATG
This sequence comes from Rhipicephalus microplus, assembly GCF_013339725.1. NCBI lineage: Eukaryota > Metazoa > Arthropoda > Arachnida > Ixodida > Ixodidae > Rhipicephalus > Rhipicephalus microplus. Next base: position 45,486 of record NW_023612834.1, on the reverse strand, counting down.
TAATTGATGTTATATGAAGCAGGTGACAAATAATGTGTTTTCTAGGCCAAAAGTTTGACATTTAGACAAGCGTTTGAAAGAAGATGTCCATGCTTGTGCAAGTGAGGCAGAGGGGTCGATGATTCGCTGTTCATCAATAAGTCGTTGGGTTGTCGCTGTGAGGCACGGGCTTGAGTTGGAGTGCGAAAATGCAAGTACCACTAAGATTGTGCGTGTCTGTGCTGACGTTAATCATTAACGAATTCAGCCGCCATTGCAAACACGGTCTCCGAGTCAATGCTAGCTTATCGCACTTAGTTCCGATTATGCAGAAAGCTGTGCAATGACGAAAGACTTCGGTTATGCCACGATGAAGGCCAACGCGCACGTCGTCGTCACCGGATGCCATTTTCCAAACACAAGTCACGTAAAAATGCGGTGATAGTTAAAAGCAACCCCCAAGCAAGTGCCGTCATATTTGAAGCGATACACGAAATAACTTTAAAAGAAAAAAAAAGAGCAAGTCTAATTCAAAACACTCATGAGAGATAATTTCTCTCGTCAACGAGCCATACTTGTCTAAATCTAATTGGACGCATTTAGGCAAGGACGAGCTGGGGTCGTCCAAAGCCGTTAGGCTCCGCCCATGCGCTACCCGCATAGCCGCGACGCCCGTGTCGAGACACCTGCCGCCCCCAAGCGGAGGGTGAAAGAGCGTCGCCGATTCCCTCCGCTTAGATGCGGCAGATGTCCCGGCACATGCATGGCGGCTGTGCAGGTAACGCGTGGACAGGCCTTTAAGGGGCTTCAGTAGTGCATTTTTGTTTCTGTTTTACCTTGTCCATTTGTATAGGGTGCGGAGCAACTTTGCGTGAACAACTTACAAAGTTACGCGAGAATATTAGATGAAAGCTGGCCATCCTCACCTGAGCATAACTTCTTGCCCCCTGGAAACGGATACACTGTCAAGGTCGACAGATAGAGCGCCCTGTGTTGGCGAGGTGAACTTAGCCGGCATTGATTGCTGGTGGGGGTGAGGTCAAGTACAAAATTGTGAAACCACTCTTCAGACATGCTCCACAAAGATGCTACAAATTAAGACAGATTGGCAATCACAGTTTTAAATGCATTTACGCTGACTAACCAAGTGGGCAGTCCTCCGGCTTGAATCATACGCAAGTCGGGGCTTTTCCAATATTGAAATGACTTAGTTGAATGCGAAAAGTGAAGGAATCAGTTAACCCTGTTCGAGCTATAGGTGCCGTCAGTCGTCGCTGTGGAAATTGGCCACTACGCGTCAATGCGAGTACATGCACGCCATTCGGTGCTATAGCTGCCAGACTCGAATAGGCATTGTACAAGCTTTCAGATACCACTATATAATAACCTCTTCTTTTGAGAAAACCCTATTCACTTTTCCGTGAAGACACGGCCGCTGAACGCTAAGGTGCTCGGCTGCTGACCCGCAAGTCGCAAGTTCGAATCCCGGCTGCCGCGGCTGCATTTCCGATAGAGGCGGAAATGTTGTAGGCCCGTGTGCTCAGATTTGGGTGGACGTTAAAGAACCCCAGGTAGTCGAAATTCCCGGAGCCCTCCACTACGGCATCTCTCATAATCAAATGGTGGTTTTGGGACGTTAAACCCCACATATCAATCAATCAACGGTCACTGAACGTGAGACTTGTCTTTCGCCCGAAGACTGGTTTGTTGGATTACAATGCTTGGATGCTATGCCTCCCCCCAGTCTCTTTCAATAAATTATTAGGTAAAGCACAAACTTCGAGGCACATGCTTGTATCCCTTTATGGCAGCGCATTCATAAATACTAGGTATGAAAATTTTCGCAGTATTGTTTCCCCCCCCCCTCCAAAACTTACGGAAATAAAGATAATTATTTTTGCCCTGACGAAGGATAAGCGTTAACATAGTATTCTGTTAAAAATGTTTCCATAGAGCTTACTCAACTGAAATGTGTTTTTCTCATTTTACAAAGTCACCTCCCTGCCATCATTTGCTGTGATTAACTTTTTTTAAAACGTGAAGAATCTGAGGGTTGCTATAGGAAAAACCACACATATACAACATCATTAAATACATCGCAGAGAGCCGGGTTTCAGAACTTCGGCACTATGCGAACCAAAAAATAATATGTGGGAGAGGTTTCACTTTGAATAATCTACTTATAACACAGCGTTATCTGCAATCTGGATTATCCTAAGCTTTCATGTTTGTCTACGGACTGAATATTTATACAGCTATTTTGTTCGTTGGCGTTATCAGTTATTGCTGTTTCATTTCTTAATATGTTTGATTGGGAAAGTTTTGAGACCATGTTTCACATATTCTATGAAGCCTGTAGGTGACAGGGTTTCTGTTTTTGAACTAGTACCGCAATCTTATTACTATTTACTATCACTTTTGCAATTACCCGATTGTCTCTGGCTCGAGATCTTATGTACGGATGAATGAACGGCTCGGATAAGACGTCCATTCGTACGTGCCTGCTAGAGTTAATCTCTCAAATCCTTTCAACTCGTAAAGTGTATGTCTAAATAATCCAAATAATAGATGAATAAATAAATGAAATTAAGTTAAAAAAATACACAGCTTACAGTCACATCACCGGCTCTGCTGATGCCGCTGTAAATCTGGTAGGCCATTGCGAAAAGCAGGCAAGCGGTCGCAGCTCCAACGCCGAAAAGGAATGGGAGAAGCATGCCACACGATAGCTCCATCTGCAGACATGACCAGATTTTGCCTCGATTAAGAATGTCACCAGAGCTATAGTTGTTTGACGTTCTTGATAAAGTATGCGCGTCGTACACAAACCTATAGGATCACGCAGAACAAGCGCCGACTCTCAAACACGGCGCAAGAATATTATTGACCGGTGTGATCTGAAAATATTCAAGAGCGACAAGAGAAGAAAAACGAAAACCGGGCCAAGCTCTGTGACGTGGGATGACACGAGGCTTACTTGTTCGCTCTTCTTTTCTGGCAAGCCATTTATTACCGGGTGATCGAACTTCGACTATAATAAAATCAAGAGTGGGAAGACAATTCTTGTCTTGTTTGGCACTTCATCCCGGCCATGCAAATTTCGTAAATTTATCTTTCGAAAAGCATCAACCAAATCGTCGAGCAAGCTGCAATACTGAAAATTTACTTCCCTTCCGACGATCCTTGAAGTGGAATTACTTGTATCGCTGAATCACAAGGAGTACACGTCTTCATTGAATAGGTCGATTGACCGATAAAGTGCCCGCAATGCACTCGAAGAGCAGATAAAAAGAACAGTCATTCGTTGCAAGAACTGCACACCAGACGAGCACGTGGTGCCCAAGCAACCGGCAACCAAGCGTATTAGATCATACACTGTAGCATGTGTACATGCCACAGTTACACATGTGAATTTTGCACTTTATTTCAGCCAGCAAGTGCTTGAACTCGTGTTTTAGCGGCGAAGAACTTTAGGAGCTATAGCCTTGCGCGGCGTCCAGCAATGTACCGACGTCCAAACTCGTATCACAACTGCTACAGAGCTGTGAAAAAAAAATGGTAGATCCCACGTACCTGGGAATCGACGTTACGCGAAGCATGCGGAGAAACGGTGACCATGTTGCACTTTTTTTTTTAGCGACACGTCATGAAATGACGCTAAATACCCGTACAAATGTTGCACGAACAGACATATGTTGAAAAGTTGAAGATGTTGATGTAATCAACTCTTTTCGCTTGCGCGACGATGCCAACTGGAACATGCGTATTGCCAATACCAGAACCTGATATGAAGCGCTGATGCTCGAGAAGATCCTAGTCCTGAAAACTGCTACATAAATATCAGTGCATGGCACCTAACCCCAATTCATGTTAGCCCGGCGTGACGGCTATATCAAAGGAGTAAATATGTATTGTTTATGAAAGTGGGTAGGCAGCATGGAAACCACTATTGACGTTCCACGAAGATTAGCGCCTATTTGAAAAGTAGTTACGAGAGCTGCCGTAGCTCGGTGGTAGAATGGTTCATTGCCACGCAGCAATGTTTGGTTGGATTCGAGCTGGAACCCTGACTTTACTCTATGCCTTCTTTGGGTCGACGCTACTGATGTCGGGTATTGCTAAACGCTCACGCATTAAAATTGCCCATGTGTTTTCTGCAGACATGACCAGATTTTGCCTCGATTAAGAATGTAACCAGACCTATTGTTGTTTGACGTTCTTGACGAAGTATGCGTGTCGTCCACAAACCTATAGGATCACAGAGAACAAGCGCCGACTCTAAAACACGGCACAAGAATATTATTGACCGGTGTGATCTGAACTCAATATTCAAAAGCGACAAGAGAAGAAAAAACGAAAACCGGGCCAAGCTCTGTGACGTGGGATGACACGAGGTTTACGTGTTCGCTCTTCTTTTCTGGCAAGCCATTTATTACCGGGGGATCGAACTTTGACTATAATAAAATCAACAGAGTGGGAAGACAATTCTTGTCTTGTTTGGCAGTTCATCCCGGTCGGGCTAATTTTGTAAATTTATCTTTCGAAAAGCATCAACCAATTCGTCGAGCAAGCCGCAATACTGAAAATTTACTTCCCTCCTTGACGATCCTTGAAGTGGAATTACTTGTATCGCTGAATCACATGGAGTACACGTCATCATTGAATAGGTCGATTGACTGATAAAGTGCCCTCGATGCACTCGAAGAGCAGATAAAAGAAAACAGTCATTCGTTGCAAGAACTGCACATCTGACGAGAACGTGGTGCCTGAAGTAACCGGCAACCAAGCGTATTAGATCATACACTGTAGCATGTGTACATGCCACAGTCACACATCTGAGTTTTGCACTTTATTTCAGCGAGCAAATGCTTGAACTCGTGTTTTAGCGGCGAAGCTCTTGAGGAGCTATCCTTGCCCGGCGTCCAGCAATGTACCGACGTCCAAACTCGTATCACAACTGCTACAGAGCTGTGAAAAAAAAAATGGCAGATCTCACGTACCTGGGAATCGACGTTACGCGAAGCATGCGGAGAAATGGTGACCATGTCACCACACGTCATGAAATGCGACACGTCATGAAATGACGCTAAATACACGTACAAATGTTGCACGAACAGACATATGTCGGTTGCAAATGTTGATATAACCAGCTCTTTTCACTTGCGCGACGATGCCAACTGGAACATGCGTATTACCAACACCAGAACCTGATATGAAGCGCTGATGCTCGCGAAGATCCTAGTCCTGAAAACTGCTACATAAATATCAGTGCATGGCACCTAACCCGAATTCACGTTAGCCCGGCGTGACGGCTGTATCAAAGAAGTAAATATGTATTGTTTATAGAAGTGGGTAGGCAGCGCGGCAACCACTATTGACGTTGCACGAAGATTAGCGCCTATTTGAAAAATAGTTCCGAGGCCTGGCGTAGCTCGGTGGTAGAATGATTCATTGCCACGCAGAAATGTTTGGTTGGATTCGAGCTGGAACCCTGACTTTACTCTGACTTCTTTGGGTCGACGCTACTAATGTCGGGTATTGCTAAACGCTCACGCATTGAAATTGCCCATGTGTTTTCTTGTCGTTCCTGGGTAGATACTAAGTGTCAATCAGCTGTGACACCCATATACTCGCCCGTGGGTATGTGCCACTGTCTGGCGGGAAGTGTTTGACGACGTACGCGGCGGGATTGTGACATTATTCATGCCTTGACCAGCGCGTCATATTTGTGAAACCATCTTACCCTCCCATGCTAATTTTGGTTCACGCCAAGTTAAAGGGGTGACCATGAGAGCACCCAAACGTAAGCGGCTAGATAGATGATACGCTCCAAGTCGCCGAAGTTCACTAAGAAATGCCTCGCATTGAAAACCTCCTCCGCCATCCCTGCGTCCATCCACTTGTCCATCGATCTGTGAGTTCATCCGTCCATGCGTGCATACGTCCATCCATCCGTCCTTCCTTTGGACTAGTCGGCAACTTTAACGTAGACATTATGGACCTTAGGGCGAAGCTCTACCAACTCGTTATCATTCAGTTCGCGGAGATGTGTGGGATTTGTTTGGGTGTCAAGCACGTTATGTACTTGGGCTGTCTACGTCTCTTGTCGTAGGCCGTCATAGCGTTTCCGGTCGTCAACAGTCAGGGTACAGCAAGTGGTAAATCAGACGTTGCGTTTCGTTTGCAGGCGTAAACATAAACTGCGCTTCTTCAAGTGACAAAATAAGACTGCGCGTTGCGCTTGGAAAAGTGCTGTTTCTGCCATGGACGCTGTCAACGACGGGCGCTTTAGGCTGTCTGTCGCAATGTGAGGACTCTAACCTCTAATTGCCCTTGACTTGTCTCTGTGGGAAACACCGGTGCTTCGCACATCCACATAATTCACGTTCGTGAAGCTGCATAGGACGTGACGATTTCCAACTGCTCAGCTAATTTGCAAGCAAGCGCACGTTTCGGAATTCAGGCACAGAAGGGCAAACGAGAAAGGATGCGTTTTGCGGGTGATTGTGTCGTGCGGCCCAAGTGCCTCGAAAAAAAATGATGTAGCAGTAAATTTGGTACCTCGTTCAGATATGGCTCTATATGTGGCCTTCTCGAGGAAACAGTGCGCAACCTCGCTTGACAGAATTGTGGCTCTATAGAAATGTCAAAAACAAAGTGCCGAACCAGTAAGGTATTTGCAGGAAGAAGCTATACATAATTGTGAAAAAATGTCTCATTAAGCGTACCAAAAGATATCAAAGGTGAGATATCTCAGGGGCCGTTCAGAAAAAGCGGTTAACGACTTTGAGTACTAGGTACTTTACTGTGGGAGAGCATAAAGCCACCCCGTGGGACTCACACATGATGAAGCCCTATTGACGGTCGCTTTCACGAACCATTTGCTTTCAGTGTCATGGCAGACGAAATTATCCAAATTATCGGCCTACAAAGAGCTGCCTAACGAGTAGATATCACCCATGCGACTTCAGAGCCTATCACTGGTTTAATTCCGACTGTTTGTTAAAGTCTTATATTTATTTGTTACGTTTCCCGAAAGTATTACCTGGTGTTTTTGGCCCTGGTCAGGACAACACGTTTTTTTTTTTGTTTCGCTCAGCTTTATGCAGGTTCACCGTAAAAATTTGCTTTTTATGACGCGCTTATGTGGTAGTCATTCAAAAGATATTGAATACGACGCTTGTTCGTCATACTCTAGAGTACGCGAGCGTCGTCTGGGACCCCTTTAAAAAGAACCTGATAGAAAGAATTGAAAAAATTCAAAGAAGACCTGCAAGGTTCATCTTATCAAAATACCGATCAACTGATTCCGTAAGAGAGATGATTAACAAATTAAACTTGCCTTTACTTGCTCAACGCAGGAGGATAGCTAGATAGAAAACTCTATCTTATTCATCGCAACTGGTTTAATTTCAATGCCCACAAATATATAAAACAGCGAGTGTCCCAAACGGTGGTAAGAAGCAGCCACCAAGAACACATTCTAACAATTCCAGCACGAATAGATTCACACAAACACTCGTTTTTCCCGAGAACAATCGAGGAATGGAACTCACTGCCACATGAACGACTGACAGTAGACAATGTAAGCAAATTTGAAACTGGGATAACTAAACTTTTCACTCGACTGCACACGCATAGCCTGTACATTGCGGATTCAATTTACCTAAAGAAAACTGACGTTTCTTGTTCTATAAGAGCCGATTGCATTAGCGACCGCGGAAAAAATTGTACCAGGATTTACTAGTGTCTGTAGCTCTTCTTGCTTGCATTGTACCTTTTCTATCATTGTATAACGTCTACTGTTGCTTTGTGTTTTTTGCGTGTACTGTACCTTTAGTCTGTCCTCAATCGCAACTGCATTTTTTCCCTTTTTATTGCATATTTGTATTGTAACGCAACCACGCTGTAACGGCCTTCGGCAAACAGTATTGATAAATAAAAAATAAATTAATAAAAATATTGATAGGCCGGAACGTCTTATGGACATGTGCATAGAGTTAAACGGGGAGGTGGAAAACATTCTTTAGTGAAGCTGATACACACCTACTTGATAAACACATGGTGGGTCCAGAAGTTACGAACTTTGCTGTACTTTACCTACATCAAGAAGTCGAAATGGTGACGTGAACCTCGAGAGCGTGACATTGACCCAGTGACAGCGTTGGCATTGCGAGCGCACAGAAATGAACCAGCTTTACACATTTCATTGAAGAGCGTATTATCAATAACCATCACACAGGGCATAAGAGAAGAAACATGATCCCTGCGCACCTTTTTTGAGTCATCTATTTGATCTAGAGATGTAGTGTTTAATTATTCCAGTCTAACAGGAAGCATCGAAAAGATATGCTTTTTTTTTCGTTATTGTTTAGTTTGCGAAACAACAATTCGTAAGCTCAACTGATGATACGCGTGGCCCGATAAAACGAGACCTCCACAAAGCGCAAAATAACTCACTAGACTGAATATTCACCCTTTTTTGAAGTGGAGGCACAGTATACGCTCTGGTTACGCTTCCCAAAAACAATTTTACCCACATTTTTCCGAGCAAGTAAAAGGCGAGGATACTGTAGTGAAACAATACGCTAGAGCGCGCGAGCGCGTGGCAGATAGCCTGAAACCCTTAATCGGCTAAAATGATCATTGGCTGATTCGCAGATGACGCTGCAAGATATGAAAGTTGAAGGGACACCACGCTTCCGCAGCCTGTTGACGCTTTAGCTTGCATCGTGTCAGTGGCCGCTTGCGGCAGCGCACACAGTTACACTAGATGACCCATTAATCTATAGGTGTTGAGGTGTCTGCTTTCGGCCCTGGGCTCGGAGTGACATGGAAAGGACAGCCTCTCAGCCTATATAATCCGAGGAAATAGCCGATTTATGACAGCCTTCACAGCATACGTGTACGTAGAGTTCCCCAGCAGAACCAGCATACCAAATCGTATGCCTGTGGCATGACTCATATTGACTCAGTCCGACAACTTCTCTGGAGTTGAAGCCCTCCCAGACGCCTTTTGTGTGCCGGTTTAGTAATAATGAAAAAAAAGAACAGACACAAGTTACGTTTGCAAAAAATTTATGCGTAGCCTACCACGGTGCAGGTCGTGCTTGTATATAATTTTATGGGTGGCGTCGACTGACCTTTTCTATACGCCTTTCTCGCTCTTTTTCGTGCGAAATAGCGATAATGCAGATCATAGCCACCTGAGCCAACTATTGATCTGGCTTCCAGCGTTTAAACATGTTGCGAGTTCCTTTTCATATGCGGGAAGAGGTCTTCTCCAATGCCAATGAAAGGTTTCACGTAGCCACTCATTGATGTCTTGACAGATTATTTGTGAACACTATAAACAGGATGCCGAAAATTTTTTTGCAAACGGAATAAATTCACATTCACAGAGTCAACCAGCAAAAGGAAACAAGAACTTGGAGAAAGGAGTGTCTCGAAGTCAACGCTCATACCACGTAGCCACTGTAAATAAGATGACCATATCTGTGAACTCGGTTCCTGTGGCAGTATTGAAGTTCTTGTATAATATTTAATACCCGATACCCTTCCGACAGTACTTAAACGATTCTCGTGTAAGATCCCAAGGAGCTGAACTGCCGAACGCTCGCGAGATCTGTAAAAGCGAAGCACTTGTGGACTGCCTATGGAGCAAGGGCTTAGACTGAAGGTTGAACTCACGGTGGCATGACTGTGCAATGCACTGCCATAGAGGCGCAAACCACAGCATGCCCGGCCGACGCCTGAAATATACGAATACGGCTACAGGCATGAACACGGTTACCCATTGTGACCGTACAAAACAAGCAGAGACTGCTCATAGACTGCTTGTCTATAGAGCAGGCGAGCGTGCATGCGACTGTCTAAGCTTGGGTTGTTTGCAGTAGCTGCCTCGTATTAGATTCAATCTACCGTTCACGCTTGATGCGCAGCACAAGGTAGATAGAACACTGTTAGATAGAACAAGCAAGCTCGTGGCCGACGGGCGACGCCGCGCTAACTAGCGGCGAGATTTGTAAATGCGGCGCGTGCATGCGCATGGAACCGTAGTGGCAGCGTGCGCCCAGTTTCATCTGCTGCTACTTCTCCTACCGGGGCGCATGAAAGCGTTTGAAAGCGCTTTCTTATTTTTTCGGTGCAGTTTATCTAGCTGCACTCTGCATGCTACTCCTCGAACTACCAGCGGGCCCAAAAAATGTTTGATTATAGTTATTGTTGCACTTTTTCGCAAACTCTCACCGTCCAGTCCGTTATATTTTTCACGTACTGCCCACTGCAACTGACCGTTTCTAACAACAGAAAAAAAACCCACTAAAGTCTGATGTAGTGAACCACCTCCGTGTAGCGAACATTCTATGCTCGCATTCGCTACCATGAAATTAAGTAAGCGGAAGGCCGAGTTATCAGACGATGTACAGTGCGAAAAAGGAAAAAAATGGTCTCGTATGTGCATTTCATCTGCAGATGGCGTCGAAAGACGATAGTCTTGTGTGGAGAGAGTGAACAAAACATTTAATTGATGTTCTGCGCAAGGAAATCGGTGAGTGGTACTTCGAAGACGCTGCGTTAGAGTGCATCGAGCGTGCAGCGGAGGGGAATGAGCGTATCGAGGCACGTTAGCCACGAGCGCCATCTGACAGTTATCTCCGAAAACGAAGGAAGGTCTATGTGCCTGCGGAGAAAGATGCCTGCATTCTCGGAGGCGATAAGGTGTAGAGCGCAAAGTGACGGGCAGGTGCCACCACCGTGTCGTTTTAGCAAAGGGTTGGTAAAACTTGCCTTTGTGAGCCCCACATCACACTGTCAGCGTAGCGTGTTTAACGCTACGGCCCTTAGAATTACTTTTGTGTGCGTTCTCTAGTATAAAGGCACACATACAAAACATCGACGTGTTATGGTACGTCAGATATGCGCAATGATTGCTTTTTAATTGACAATCGCACGCGTGAGAACACTGATCCTTGAGCAACATCGGTGGGCGCTGCGCATAGGGTCAGCCGTTCGGGGTATCGGTTGGTGATGTTTAAAGTAACCGGTTTGCGGCAACGGTTGACAAACAGACAAGTGTACAGAGAGACTGACCAAAGTTTTTGCCTCGAAGGTCCCCCAGAAAGACTATCGTCTTTGGAAGCGCTGAGTGTTGCGATTCGCTAGCACACACAGTGTGCATGCGCAAAGAAGTAGCAGACGACGTGTCGCATCCACCACCTTGATAAACCAATGCGCCTGCGCAGTATTTCATAAAAGCGTCGGTAGTCAGCGCTCCGTAGACCATCGGCCACGCACTCACGCGTTCCGTCTAACAGCGGACCGTACTCTACGATGCGGTATGCCTACGTCTAATATTGTCGCAGCGTCAGTCACTGCAGTCTTTTGGAATAAAAATATAGGAAAAACAGGAGTCTGAAAAGACTGAGTGGCCGCATATAGTCAAGTAGGTACACAATCTGAACTTGTCGGCTCATTTGAAGTCTAAAAAAATCTTTATCTGTAGCCGAGAGCAAACATTTATTTCTGGATGTCACTGATTCTGCTCAGTTTACGCCCACCACACGATTCATTCACCAAACGGTCAAAAGGACCACAAAGGCAGCCGAAAGTATTGTCGAAGGCATCGCTTACCGTTGCTGTGTCCCAAGATATCTGTTTCCGAAGCGTTCCAGGAGCCGTTCGGGCCTTGCAACAAGGCTCCCAAATTCCAAGTATGTATGCTGTGTAGGTGAAGGCGGTAATGTGGCTGGTCACGATGTGTGTGACTAACGAACGGCAGAACGCGCCAACTTGCACATTGACGATTCACCTTTGCGAGCGTGTGCTCGGGATATCTTCTGGGCATGCGTTGTAAGGCGACGCAGCACGTGACTCCGAGTCGCATGGTACGTGACAATATCAGGTCGTTAATCGGCGATCAGCCCTGACTAACGTCTCAACGCACATACGCATCCAAAAAAGTGGACCGAGGGTATGACCACCACCACAGCTCAAGTGGCAGAGCACCGGAAATCGAAATTCGAAGGTTGCAGACTCAGTCCCCGCCAGCGGCAAGTTATGTTTTCGTCTGCTTTACTTTCTTAACATTTCATAGTTATATCACTCACGCGCACTTCGCCCCGCAGAGGGGGCGGAGGGTAGACGATTGTGCGCGCTCTTATCCTTCGGATGGGGAGAGTCGTGAGCCTTCGGTCACTTCGCTCGCTGCACAGGCCTTGTTTTCGAAAATAGCGTGTTTTTCATACACATTGAAGTAACAACTGGGACCCTTGTTTGCACTCATATCTGTACCTGTGTTTACATTTCGTGCGCAGTTTTTGTTTAAACAGTGCGTTAAGTGAATAGCTGTAAACGTTAGTTCGCTTTCGTCCTGTGGGTGTTTTTTGTGTCATTTGTGCGTGAGCAGCGCGCTGCACGTTTTGATGTGCTTGCCGTTCTCAATGCTAGATTCTAATTTGTCGCTATCTCTTTCATTGCTTCTTCGCCCTTGCGACAAAAGTGACTTTTTACAGCGAAATTAAGCTGTTATGAGATCAATACTCGGGTCACGCGCAGCACCATAGTTGCCGCCGCCGGTATCCATAACCATATCGCACATAGAAGAAAAAAACTAGTATTAATGACACAGTAGGGCTCGAACCCGGTACGTTGGGTGCCAGCCCAATATTCTACGACTGAGCCGCGCCGGTGCCTGTGACTTATCATTCTAGCCTTAGACAGGATTCATGTCAGAAAAAGAACCGCCTTAATACTATACTTATAAAGCGTTTGAAAACTTCGAAAGAACTATTCCTCGCACAATGCGAATAGCGTAATGAGTGGGTCGTTCAATGCTCCGACCCATTACAAAATCTGGTTCTTGTTCACCTATTTACTATGGCACATAACCACTTCGGGCATTATTCCTCGTTGTCGTCAACCACTGCATGAACAAATGGCACAAAATTCTTTGCAAGTGTGTAGCGAATACCACGCTTCTCGGAAGAATGACGAAAAATAGCGTATAGGGAATGCCAGCTATTCTACACAAATTTTTTTCATTATTGATGCCGTAGTGGGTATTAGCAAGTGTGCTTGCATCAGTCACCCGATGAGGATTTAGAAAAGTCTCTGAAAAGCCATTCTTCTAGCTTTCGCTGTGACTGTGCCGCGCCTTTAGCGCAAGCCTGGTGTGTTTTTTTTTTTTCAGATTTTTGCAACTTTTTTGGTGCATTGCTTTCTATTTGTGGAATATGACAGCGCCCAACAGGTGACACAACGAACACGCATACAAGTGGACACATTGCTGACCAGTGGCACGTCATGGTCGAGTCGAGCGTGGACACATACTATAGTCGATTGATCGTCACACACCGTCCTCCATCGCCGCCAACAGAGTCATCCGGGACTCCGTGTGCATGTTTCTTGTGTCACCTGGTGTGCGCTGCCAAGATACTGAAGTTAGCGGTTGTCTTAATTTTATTTCCAACGGATATATATATATATATATATATATATATATATATATATATACAGCACTTGTTCGCTTTGTGTGTGTGTGTGTGTTATTAACATGGGTTATTATTGACAAGATCGTTTATCAAGTGAAACATGGAAAAGGAAACGGACTTCAATGCGCAACCTTTATCGTGTAAACTTCCTAGAAAACCAGTAATATTTATTCCGCACTACTATTTAGTTTCTCCATAGTAACATCCGAGATTGGCAGGTACATCACCGAGCAGTGCCGTGTCGTGGGCCAGTCGTGCGAGGACACATCCCAGCGGACTAATGTCCGCACGTCGATTGTCGTCACCGAATGAGTCAATCGGGACCTGTGGCAATGGCTCGTATTAGGAGGGACATCCCGTTACAGCACTTTCCGCTGAAGTCGTCCAGGTCGATGTCGTATACAGCCACGGGTGCCATGGCCATTTTGTCCGCGCAGGTGAGGTTCATGTGCTCCATGAGTGCGCCCGCTCGTCTGTGAACGTGGCCACCTGGACAAACGTCATTAGAGCGTTTACATCCGAGCGCTAAGAACTTATCTAAACAAGACAATAAATCACGCTAAGAACATATCTAAACAAGACAATAAATCACGCTAAGAACATATCTAAACAAGACAATAAATCACGCTAAGAACATATCTAAACAAAACAACAAAGCATACGCCATGGTGTCTACATACCAAACGCTACAAGCGCTCTAAACAATACATCGCACAACGGTGAGCCACCCTGTTAATATCGCACGTTACCCGTATGTTAAGTTCACACTCGCGTGGACGCCTTGAGTGTTGTTAAATGGCTGATTCGGCTGCGTAGAGCGATACGCCTTTGCAGAAGCATTGTCTTCGCATTGGCATACTTTTCAATGGTCCCCTTCTCTAATGAAAGCACCAGCTTTAACTCCACCCGATGTGGTGACCATGCCTGCTGCATTGTTGGTGCGGATACATGGAAGCGCTCGTGCAACAACCGGTCGGCACGTGTGGCCAGGGTGAAGGGGGTTATAAGTGCTTCTTATACACCACCCCTCTGCCGAAGCTCGTGCGCTCATTGCTAGATTTTCACTGCTGGAAGAGCGTTAATAATATGATGAACAACTTCATGAATTCACAATGCACTTATGCCAAGCCAAAAATATTTACCGGCATTTGTGCGAGCCTTCAAGCAGTTAACAAGTCAGACAGCCAAACATAAATAAAGCGTCAAATAATGCGGGCTTGTTGGTGCGTGTTGAACTGTCGGAAGAATAGTGCTGGTCTTGTTTTTATGTATAATGCTGGCGCTATTTTTCATAAATATTTGACGTATATAATGTCACGGAGTCGTGACGTGGCCGAAGGGTGTCGACTGCAGATTCAAGATGAAACAGTTTATTCGGGCCGTACTTGTGGCCAACAAATGGAAAGTAAGATTACGGCGAGGTAATGGCACTGATAGAGGCGTGCAGAGCGTCAGCCGTCGATCAACTGGCAATGCGGCGAAGCGCGTCGGCATTTATACACTTGCCATCGAACGTTGTAGCGTTATCGCTAGCTGTGACGTACGTTTCGAAATAATCTTTATAGATCGCGGAGTGGGCGTGATCTTATCAAAATGATTTACTACAGTCCTGAAGCTTCTAGAAGACTGCAGGCGCGGTTTGCGCTGAGAATTATGTAATGTAACGAGGCGGTAACAAGCCTTGAAAAAAGTAACGTGGCAATATATAACTGAACCATCATAATGCAACCATTCTTCAATGAAGTGTTATTTCAAATGAGCCACTGTTTACGTGTTTGGGGAAGGCAAAATGATCTTCCTAATAATATTTATGTAGACAACTACGCAGTATAAAAGAAAGCTTCTATGAGCTGGACATTATGATTTTCTAAAGTTTTCTAGATTTATCACAAAATAACCCTTGATATTGTCTTGTATTATAATTGTACCTTGACAGTGCGAGTAGCCTTGTTCATTTGCTTCTTCCCTTTTAATGAATGCTGAACTGGCATCACGTTTGGGATCGCGCCGTCAAAGAGCCAGTATGTTCTCAAATTTTTATATATAGAAATTGAGATAGCAATTAGTTTCATGGCTTGAAATTTAATAAGCGTCGTGATAAAATACACTGGTGTATGTTCTTTTCACTTATGCCTGGATTTCAAAAAATCAATTCCCACCAATAGATATGATCCCTCGATAATGATGTGAAAAATTCTGACACAGTTATTGCAAATTTATTTTATTCTTGACGCAGTCAATTTCTGCAACACGCTGCAACAGAGCTACAGTGAACTGCTTGCTATCTTCAAACGTAGGTGCAATGTGCCGAAAACAGATGTCAGCTTGCTTTAGATTATCTGCGTGTGAAGTTGTATAGTCACGTGGGTGGGTAAAGGAGGCCTTAAATATTCCCTTTTTAGTTACTAAACTTTGCAGCTGTTTTGAAATGTTTCATATGAACGCGATGCATGGTCGTGTTGTTTGTGCATACAGTACAAAATGTGAGCATCCCTGCGTTAGTGTATATACTCGACGAAAATGTAACAAAAGTAAAACCGAAAAATAAAGCAGCATGTTCACATGAATGTACTTATCAACACAATATCGTTCAGTTCCTTAAGAGCTCTGCAAAGCATTTAGCAATTTAGCAGCTCATGTTTGTCATACATGCGTGTAAAAGCTTTTGCAGCACTTGTTTTGCTTCACTACATTTACACTTGAGATAATATATTTGTTTTGATTAGATGGCCTACTTTTCTTGTGTAGCTTTATTTCCGTTATACTAATGGTACGGTAAGCCGGGGTACTTCCAGATAGATTTGCTTTTGGCCCCGCAAATGAAAACATAACAGTTACAGCTTTATCGGCCTTGGTGATGGAAAGCTTCCGAACTGCAAATCTATCAACATGCTGGCACACGAAAAGTCACAACTTTTCCGTGCTTCTTGCGTATCCAAAATCGCTGTGCCCAACCCGAAACACGCTCCCCGAGTTTTCTTAATGTCGCAGACGCCATTTTTCTCAACGCACACTAACACAAAGTACCCGCAAAACCACGTGGAATGCCGAAGAAACTGACAAGCTTCCGCCGCAGTGGCCTGCAACTGTCTCTTCCATGTTAGCTGGCAGCGCCTCCGACTGTCACGCTATGTTTTTGCTTAACGGAGAGATCGCGCAAGGTGGCGCCTCCAGGCAAGGGAAACACTGCTCAACTTTAACACCTCCTCATACTAGCTACTCTGCCTAAAGGCGTTGAAAAAACTCGCGGCATTCAGGAAGCTTGCAACTACCCCGATCCCGGAGGCCAGTCAGAACCACTTTGGTTGCACAAAGCTTTTGGGAGCACTACGGGATCGATAAAATTGAATGAGAAAAAAAAGAACGAGAGGACTGCCTTCATGTACTAATTGTTTCACACGAACACATAATAGACTAACTTTTTGTCATGACAGACGGCAAACATGGAACGCGAGCGACACTCAATGCTCTGAATGATGTTCCCTTTCTTTGGCCGCCATCTTTCGGTTGCAAGGTTGATAAAGTATTGCGCCAAATGAAATATCTCGCCCCGTCAGCTGTGCTTCATTGATTTCGTCGCTCGCCTGCTAACCTGAAAGTCGCGGGATCGAATCCCGGCCGTGGCGGCTGCATTTTTAGTACAGGCGAAAATGTTTGAGGCCTGTGTGCCTGTAGATTTAGGTGCACGTTACAGAACCCCAGGTGGTCGAAATTTCCGACGCCCTCCCCTACGGCGTCTTCCTATCACACCGTGGTTTCGGGACGTCAACTTCCTGATAACATTAATAAGGAAATATCTCAATACAATGTGCTGGAAGGACAGGTGCTCGTTTTCCACTCGCCCTTCTCGCGCATGGCCTGCTGGCTAACTTGGTGCAAATGATACTGCTCATAACGTCTTGCTGACATCGAAGTTTACCCATGCCTCGCAGATTATTCATTCCTACACAGAACCCTGCTGTCGTCTTTGTCCAAAAAGTACAATTGGGATGAGGCAATTTGCACTTATTAGAGAGACATCGCATACATCGGACACTTGGAATAGAGAAAAGGCAGCATCTGTATCAAGTGCTTTATTTTTTCAGCGTTTCTGGTGCAGTGAATTGATTTCTACACACGATTTTATTTCAGTTTCATGATCGCCGCCATCTTGGGCTGATAATCTATTTTGCCGGTTTTCAGTGTCATAGTAGGAAAAAACCATGTCCACGAAACGTTGAATGTATCAGCCCAAGCGTTTTAACGCGTAGTACATCACCGTAGCAGCAAGCATAGGACCGGGTTAACTGGCGGAACATTTCAATTCAATTCAATTCAATTCAATTTTATTTCATCCCAAGGATGAGGGCAGGCTCGGGAGAAAAGTGACGTTTTGTCACTTGAGGAGAACCCGAGCCTCCCTAATACATGGCAAGCAACGTGGACATGGGAGAGGCCTTTGTCCTGCAGTGAACATAGTCAGGCTGATGATGATGATGATGATGATGATGATGATGATGATGATGATGATGATGACATCACCGTAGCGCTGCTTATTTGATGCCGATGTAACACTGCAACCTTCTCAGTCCGAAAAGGCGGTGAGAGCACCCGAAAAATCGTGTATAATGCGTGAACATTTGCAAGCCACAGTGTTACAAAGAGAAAGATAAATAGAGAAGAAAGGCAGGGAGGTTAGCCAAGCTTGGCTCGGTTGGCAAAGCAATAATGCGGACACTACAGGTGCCTTCTAGTCAGTGACATCACCGCCACAATCCGTGTAAATTCTGAATCGATAACACTGATTACACTGATTAGCGCTTAGTAACTACCACGTGTGAGCGAAAGCTCGCGAGCACTTCTGACGAGAATGACTCACCCCCGTATTCACAAACGCTCCTCGACTCACCCTTCACTTGACAGAGTTGAGCACTGCGCCGCAGCTCGGCTCAAATTGACGCCGCCCTGCCGAAGAAACGCTGAAGATTATCGCCGATATGCAGTAACTTTCCGTGCCTAAAGATGGCGCTCCCATTAGCTTTCTCAAGTGAAGGTGAAGCGTTGAGTGAAGGGACGTTCTAGAATACAGGGGTTAGGCACAGATGAAACGAGCCAGCCATCTGCGTTGCGTGAAGGGGCTGTTATGACCGTCGTCAGTAGGCGCCATGCTGTCGCTGAGAAGCGTAGCCGGGCAGCGCTCCCACGCTTGGAACCCCAGTTCTCTCGGAACCAGCGTCCAGAGCTGACGGGGAGCGGCGCTCTTTTAATCCTCAAACAAGTAGCCGACTTGCCGGCTGCCTATGCCCGCCAGGCATTGTCCTTGCTAGCCGGAGGATGAGACGTCATGTCGCCACGACGCCGTAAGCCGTTCCAGAGAAAACAACAAAGACAGCATCTTCCTTCGAAGAAACCGCGGCCGCCGCCACATATTGCCCTGCTAATTGAGCGGACAGATCGGCGGACCGTTTGATGTATGCTGTCAGGAGCTTGGGACATTCCACCAGCGGCACACACACGACGAGGAAGACCCCT
The DNA here is from genome assembly GCF_013339725.1 of Rhipicephalus microplus. Taxonomy (NCBI): domain Eukaryota; kingdom Metazoa; phylum Arthropoda; class Arachnida; order Ixodida; family Ixodidae; genus Rhipicephalus; species Rhipicephalus microplus. Next base: position 26,506 of record NW_023612834.1, on the reverse strand, counting down.
TCTGGCACCACCTTGCAGTGCAGTGATCACGACTCAATATTGAATGTTCACGTGGGCCGTGCATGCTCGTACCCCTCGCTTGTTGTGTGTGTGTGATTGGTTTTCCACTCAAGAAGGAGGAGCCCGACAGAGCTTATAACGACGCCGAAGAGTGCGGGACGTCGCTCTGAACCATGTAACGGTTCAACCACCACGTTCGTGGTTTGTGAACTCCTAACCTTTCTATGCTGTAAATGAGTGTAATAGTGCCATAAACCTGTTTGTTTTTCGTATCCCCATTTTGTCAGCGTTCGTTTCCTCAACCCGAAGCTACACCACGCTACCACAAAAGACCGGGTAGACCCCGGTCTGCAACAACAGGTGATCAGCGCTGGGATCCGAAGCAACTACCGGAGAACAGCGCCGGGATCCGCAACAACTGGTTGGCAGTGGTGGGATCCGCAACAGGGCGTACATTGGTGCAGCTGCAGCGGCTGCTGGACGCACGCGTAGGAGGTGAGTATTTTGGCAAGCCGGGAGTGTTCGCCCGCTGTAGCGGACGCCGTATCTGTACACCGAGAAACATCCGACGGCTCGCAGTTGTGTATACGTTTGCATCAGTTTGAACTGAAGCACGAAGGTGGCTTCCCTCGCTGACGGACTGGCGTTCCTTCATGACAGCGTATTGACTGGCGCCAGGTAGAATGTTGAAGGACTGAGCTGCTTGCATTACCTCACGTAACATTCCAATTCATCGATGCATTACTGTTTTTGTTTTCATGGAAATAAATGTGGACACCCCATACTACATGAACCTCCCCTACATTCTGTAGGGGTGAGCCCGTGACGAAACGAAAACAAGGTGCGAGCAACGTTAGGTGCGAATCACATCGCATGGTTCGAAAAGCGTAACGATGTCCGGGGTTATCGCAAGTGCCCAGAGTGCCCAGAGTGCCCAGAGTGCCCAGAGTGCCCAGAGTGAGTGAGTGAGTGAGTGAGTGTGAGTGTGAGTGAGTGAGTGTGAGTGTGAGTGTGTGTGTGAGTGAGTGTGAGTGTGTGAGTGAGTGAGTGTGAGTGAGTGTGTGAGTGTGTGAGTGAGTGTGTGAGTGTGTGTGTGTGTAAGCAGTCCTTTTGGGGCCAAATGTATGTATGTATGTACCGCACTAGCTAAGCATTCGTGAAGATCGCTTACGTGCGCGGTCTGGCTGTCTACTTGGCGGGCGACCATGAGACACAGCGGGTGCATGCTCATTCTGATCACAGGCTTTTCCTGGCACACGGACGCGTAGCTCGTCCGACCGGGTTGACGCGTGTGGTTGTCCCACTGCATTGTGCCGAGGACAGGAGCTCCCAGCTGGGCGGCCGGGGCAAGGTGGTGGTGGTGGTAAAAAACATTTATTTCAAAAAAAGTCTACTAGAGAGTGCCGACGTGGCCCATCAGCGTGCTGGAGTGGCAAGACCCTATTCCGGGACGCCAGTGGAGCTGGAAGCTGCCCGCGCGCGCTCCACCAAGGAGCGTTGTGCAGCCAAGGTAGAGCAGCCGAGCAGGTGCTCGGCCAAGCCTCTCTAGTTGGGATAGGAAAAGGGGATGAGAAAGGGACGGGATTCACTGGGCACGATTATACGACGTGATATGTGTCGGCGAGGACATGACAGGTCGAGCAGGTGCCATTGATTTCTGGCAAAAAGTGCCTGGCGACCGCCGGACCGATAAAGGTGTTCGTCTGCAGGCGGCGTAGCAGTCGTTCGTCCGCTTTCTCCAAACCCCGTGCGGGGTCCGGGTAGAGGCGGCGCGAAGCCCGGTAATAAGCCAAAATTTCGCGACAGCGCGTCAGGTTGGTATGCCAGATTCCGGCTCGGGACATGGAGGGGCAACGGCCTGGACAGGAGAAGCGCGGGCAGCGGCATTTGCCGCCTCGTTGCCGGGCAGGCCCGAGTGGCCTGGGGCCAGACTATACGAATGGGATGAGGGTTAAAGCGCCAAGAGGCTGCCTGTAGTAGGCTAGCCGCCAGCGGGGCAATGGAACCCTGAAGGTACTGAGAACAGGCCGAGCGCTAGTCCGTCAGGATGGTGCGTGAGGCAGGGTGAGAGGCGGCCAAAGCTATGGCAACCTCTTCAGCGTGCGTTACTGTGTCTGCTCGAAAGGAGAGGCCATCTACGTGTTTGCCCTCTGTAATCACGGCAGCCGTGAAGTGACCCGAGGGGGAGGGACCCGAGACGTCCACGTAGAAAACACCAGGACGATCGGAGTGTCGCGTATGAAGGGCCGCGGCGCGTGCTAGTCTACGGCCAGGATGGAGGTCAGGGTTCATATTACGGGGTAGAGGTTCCACCCATAGCTTTTGACGCCAAAGCTCTGGTGCCGGCTGCAGAGGGTCTTGTTCAGATATCGGGTTAAGGCCAAGTCTGTGCAGAAGACGGCGCCCTGAAGGCGTCTGCGACAGTCGATTGATTTGGTTAACGCGATGAGCTTCGCGCATCTCTGCAAAGGTGTTGTGTACCCCCAAAGCCATGAATCGGCTGTTGGAAGTTGCAATAGGTAGGTCCAGAGCGCGTTTGTGTACTGAACGAAGGAGGACGTCCAGCTGGTGCTCGTGTCGACGACGCAGGCGAAGGTAAGGCAAGGCGTAGAGGACGCGACTGGTCACAAACGCGTGGGCAAATCGGAGGGACTGAGACCCGCGGAGGCCGCCGCGCTTGGTAGACACTCGCCGTATCATGCGGCTCACCTGTTCGCTGGTGCGTCTGAGGCCTGCTATTGTGCCCTTTGGATCCAAGGACGATGTGAGGTGAAGGCCAATAACCCGAATATTTTGTACTGATGGGACGGGCATGGACGGAAGAACAATTTGAGGCGGCGGTAGCGGAGAGACTGAAAGAAGAGCCGATTTAGCTGGAGAGCACTCCAGGCCGCATGAACCTGCGTAGGTGTCCACCAGAAGGGCAGCCTTTTGCAGGCGTTCTTCGATTTGCGCTAAGGAGCCGGTGTTGGTCCAGATTGTGATATCGTCCGCATATAGTGCGTGTTGTATTCCCTCGACCTCGCTTAGAAGAGAGGGGAGGTTCATCATCACCAGGTTAAAAAGCAGAGGAGACAGGACTGCCCCTTGAGGTGTACCCCGCGTGCCTAATAAGTAAGGGCCGTGTTCGGTAGAATTAAGGCGAATGAAGGCGGTGCGATGTGATAGAAAGGCGCGAATGTAGTTGAAAGTCTTTTGCCCGCAGTTTGTGGTAGACAGGTTAGTGAGTATAGTGCTGTGTTTGACGTTGTCGAACGCCCCGCGGAGATCGAGAGCGAGCACGGCTTTATCGTTATGGCGCATAGTAGTCGGCTCTATGATATCTTGTTGAAGCTGGAGCAGGACGTCCTGCGCCGACAGATGTGGGCGAAAGCCAAACATCGTGTCGGCAAAGGTCCTCCTGGCCTCCAAGTAGGCGAAAAGGCGTTCGCGAACCATGGTTTCCATGAGTTTGCCTGCGCAAGACGTAAGTGAGATGGGTCTCAGTGCCTCAATACTAATGGACTTTGCTGATTTGGGAATGAATGTCACGACCGATGTGGTCCAATCCGTTGGAAGCGGAGAACCGTCCCATATCGAATTGATAAGGTGGAGTAGCGAGAGGTGTGCTTGGTCGGGAAGATTTGCCAGGAGCGATGCTGTGATTACGTCGCGTCCAGGGGCCGTGCCCCATCGCATTTTCGTGAGTGCAAATCGTAAATCAGAAAGTGTGTATGGGGCGTCAAGGTCGGTGTTCGGGGCGCCAGAATACGCTGGGAATAATATGCTGGGCCTGCGGGATCAATTGTGCGGCAGATGTAGCGGTCACAAAGTTCTCGCGCGAGTTCATCCGTAGTGCCCTGAAAGGCATGCAGAACACGGTGGAGCTGGCGTTGCGTTTCTCCCCTGGTGGTGGAGGGATCGAGAAGGCTTCTAAAGAGTCGCCACGCACTCTTAGAGCTCATCTGCTTTGCAGCCTTCGAGCAGGTGTCTGCCCAGTTAGCATCGGAAAGTTGTGCGGAGTATGCGGCCGCCTCTGCAGTGAGCGCCTCAATGCGAGCGCGAAGTTTCCGATTAAGTTTGTTGCGTTTCCAGCGCCTTATGAGCCCGCGGCGAGCGTGCCAAAGATGTCGGAGGTGTGGATCGATTGCAGGAGTCAAATTAGAGGTTGCAAGGGTGCGAGTGTTCGCTTGTTTCATATGAAGAGCGTATGATGCCCACGCTGCATATTCGATCGAGGAGAGGCCGGCGGGGAATGGTTGCATTCTGAACCGAGTCCAATCGGTGAGACGGGCTTGGCCCCAGTGTTGGCGCATTTTCTGCCGCGGTGTGAACGAAATGCGGAGTAAAAAGTGATGGCTGCCTAGGGTTTCGCCTAAATTTTCCCATGTAGCATCGCGGATGTGACGGGTGAGGGAGAGGTCGGGGCATGTGTCTCGCGTGACCGAGTTGCCGGAACGTGTGGGTTGTGCCGGATCGGTAAGAAGCGTCAGGCTCAGCGAGGAAATGAGCTCGTTGAGCTCTCTGCCCCGGGCCTTCTCGTAGTGGTAACCCCAGTGAGGGCTGGAGGCATTAAAGTCCCCGACAATCACCAGTGGTTGTCGGGCTGCTATACGCAGTGCCCGATGGAAGAGATGCGCAAACGAAGCCCTTGCAAGGCGAGGGGGACAGTACACGTTTAATATATGTATTGATGGTTGGCCCCTCCGCTGAGACAGCACTGATATCATGCAGTAGTCGTAAGGAAGATCCAGATCGAGGTCAATCTGTACCACCGTGTAAGCTTTATGCACGAGGAGGCATGTCGTGGTGCCGCCTACATAGGAGCAGTATCCATAAAGGGATGGAGCAGGGCCAGATTCTTGGAGCGCCAAGACGGCCGGCTGAGAGCCAAGTGAGCTGAGGAAAAGGGAAAGATGTTAACGCTTTCGCCTGTTCCCGAAGCCTCCAGGGTTCCACTGTATGATCTCGAATTTAGACGCAATGTTTGAACGGGACGTACGATTAGTAGCCATCGTGACTGTCTTAGGTTTTATATTTGGTCCTCCATGTCCCGCTCGGATTCCTCAGAGGCAGGAAGGGGCACGGAGGCCGGATTGTCCAACGGCGGGGTGGTGGTAGCCACCTTACGACGACGCCGTGGAGCTGTACCCTCACTGCTCACCGAGCAGGAGCGGGAACGCGATGCCTTTGGTTGAAACTGGGTGATTGCCCAGGCTTGAATAGCCTGGGTAACCTCTACTACTATGCGTTGGACCGAGAAGCTGGTGAGGAGGTGAATAATCGAAGCTTCGACGCGCGTGAGGCGTTCCTCTACGCGCGGGGTGCGCTCTTCGCTAGGGAGAGTTTGGTTAGCGGGCAAGACAACCTGAGGTGCCCCAGGAGCCTCAAGAGCTTCTGGAGTAGATGTGGCACCGGTTCCGAGTGCTGGAGTACAAATGGTTGCTTGAACCGGCGGTTCAATGGGAGTGGGCTTAGCGCCAGGACTAAGCTTGGACGTAGCTGGCGTAGCCGCCTGGACAGAGGAGGCAATACCGGATGGCCTTGCAGTGCACTGTTGTTGGGGTTGAAGTCGCTTATTTAAGAGTTCGAGTTGTTTAGTTAAAAGAGAATTTTGCTTTTGAAGTGCCGCCACTTGCTGGCGAAGGGCCGCAAGTTCGGGAGAAGGAGGAGCGACAGAAGGGGGTGAGAGAGGCTTAGAAGCAGCTTTCCCTGCCCAACTGCTCACCTGAGGTACCACCGCTGGTGCTTCGAGCGGTGGGAATGCCTGAGTGTCGGCGTGGAGTGGTGGAGCCGACTGATGCAGGTTGGTGCCGCTGTCTGGCTGTGACGAACATGAGGTGGTCCCTCGAGCAGATGTTGAGGGCTGCTTGCGTTTCCGATATTTTCGATATTTTGCCGTGCAGCCACTGGTCCCAGTCTCATGGGCACCGTGGCAGAGGAGGCACTTGGGGTGGCAGTCGTGGGCATTGAGACCTGCAGGTGCGGGGGTTCCACATTTGGCACACTGCGTTGGAGCGGGGTGAGGACACTGAGGTGGTCGATGGCCGACGGTACCGCACTTGGTGCAAACCGGGACCGTTTTCTTGTAGGCGCGGATGTACGTTGCCACGCAGTGGTAGAAGAGGAAGCGGGGTAACTTCGTGCCCTCGAAAGTCACCACCGCCGCCACGGAATCTCCGAGTTTGCGGACCGCAAGGATAGTGCCTCGAGGCCAATACAGTTCAGACTTTATCTTTTCCGGGCTTTCAGCAGAGTTTACGTTTATGACGCCCCTGCATGTATCCCCTGGTGCCTTGGCATGGCCTCGAACGGGCAGCTGCTGATCCCCCACTTGCAGCTAAAAATCCCCGAGGAGTCGCTGTGCCATAGGCAAAATGGTGGTGCTACAGACCAAGATGTTCTGTTCCCAGATTGGCCACACTTGAATTTGCGTGGTAGTCCGGTCGCCGAGGTAGCTGCGGATGGCGTCGCCCGCGCGATCGGCCGGGACAAATGTGCGTAGCTCGCAGGGAACGCGAGGTTTAACTACTACGATGTAGTCGTCGCGAGAGAGGCGAGGAGTTTGACGCGGACGCCACATGCGTTGCTTCGCTGGCTGCGAGGACGGAGCAGAGGTAAGCACACCACCGGAGGGATGGCGCGCCGGCGTTCCTTGCAAGGCTGGGGAATGGTGGCCCGCTGTGGCGTCTCGTTGTTGTTGAGACGCAGACTTCGATTTCGCTTGCTTGCGTTGCCACAGTCTCACCATGTCGTCGAGGTATTCATCTTCTGATGGCATGGTGTTTTCGGAGGATGAAATCTCCATAGACAGCATTTGGCTTGAGGTAGGATCATAGCCCGTAACCACGTTAGCGGCCGCTATCGCCGGGCTGAGAGCCCTTAGCGAGGCGGCGTTGTAGCCGGGAGTGAAGGACGTCCCTAAAGTTGTCAAAACTGGACCCACCTGGACGAAGGTGTTGTCTAGGCGAAGCGGAGAACTTGGCGGTGACGATAAATCCAAGTTTCAGGGGTACCAAGGTGAATGTCCGCAGAAATTGCATAAAATCTACGGAGGTGATGTGGAGTGCGTCCGTCACCATCGAGCGCTCGCAGCGCCCCCCGGGCAAGGAAACTCTCCGGAGCCACCTGCAACCGCAGGCGGGTAACACTGGTTCATTGCTTTCGGAGGTAATGCATCTGTCAATCTGTGCGTGTGTGCACACACAGATTAGACGCGTGCACAGAATTAGACGCACAAAATCGATGCATGCACGCCTCATTGCATGAACGCCTCAAATACATCTAATACTTAGCTCAATCGTTCTTTTGTACGCTGTAGTTGCACCTGGTTGCGCAGCAAACTGTGCAAGGAAATCGGGCTTTGCACTACTCAAAACAGTGTCGACAGGTGGCGCTGCGTGTCCGCAAAACTCTACCACTCCGACACGGCGCGTCGGAGTGGTAGAGGTCGGACGTGTTTTTGGAGAGCTCCGGAATGACAGTTACAGATAAGTGTTTTTGCATGTTTCCAGCTTGCCTCTATATGTAGCGTTATGAGAACGTAAGGCGCTAGCGTAAAGCTTGATTAGGTCTAGTACGGTGTACGTTTTTTTTATTAGTATTTTGTACTGTGTCTTTTTTTTCTCCAGCCACCACGTGGCTGAAGCCTGCGCGTAGACCGACCACGTGCATGCGCTGGTGCTGTGAAGTGTAGCGTATTTATTTATTATTGTGGTTCTTTTTGGCTTATACCAGTGTATTTTAGTACAGTTTACTAACACGTGGGCATCGGTAAACTGAGCTAGCCATGGTCAAAAAGACCGTAAAGTGTTCAGAGTGCGGGGTAGGGTGGAAGGTGGAAATTAGTGCGGAGGAGAAAGCAGAAGATGACGCCAAGTGTAGACAGTGCGAGTTCGAGGAGAAAATGAAAAATATGATGGCGGTCCAGAGTGGGCTCATGGAGAAAATCGCAGAGCTGGAGAATGCATTGGCGAAGGAGCGAGAGAAAACGTCAGCCATGGAAGAAAGGCTCCGGGCAGCCGAGAAGGGCCTATCGAAGGTCGTGAAAGGGAACGAAGACGCAGGTGACGGCGGAAGCATTATGGCGACGACCCCCCGTGCGGGAGAGATGAAGGAAAACAGGCATGACAAAGGCAGATACATTTGCCACAGGGCCCAGCTACCGGGAAGTAGTTTTGAGGGAGGGAGGGAGCAAACCAGCAGCCGTGACTCACGCTAGTCACCTAGTCAGCAGCCAGGTGCAGGTTTCAGAAGGAATGTCTGAACAGGTCATCATCGCCGGTGACTCAAATTTAGTCCGATGCGCAGCGGCAATCAAAGAAAGGGTGAAAGGAGACAAGAGAGTTGCGATAGGGACGTTCCCAGGACAAACGCTGGGGACAGTAATGAGTCAAGCGGGTGAACAACTCGCAGCTAAAGCTAACAATCGTAACCTCGTTGTAATTGCGGGAGGGTTAAATGACGTCCTGAAAAAAGAATCGTCAGGACTAGCGACGACCTTGGCGAAAGGGGTGGATGACATGCGCACCGTGTCCCCCCAGGTGCAAATTGTAGTATGCACAGTACCGGAAGTACCAGTACGCAACGTCAACCTGCAAAGAGCGGTTGTCGACGCAAACAAAGAGATATGGCGAATTAGTCGAGAGAAGGGTTTCGAGGTAGTGGATTTAAACAGGGAAGTGCACAGGTGGGGTGGATTCCAAAGAGACAAGATTCATTTCGATAAGAGGCTTGGACACGAGGTGGGCTGGCGACTGGCAGGACGCGCAGTAGCTTTTTTGGGCGGCTCACGGGCCCTTCGGAGTCCGGGGTAGCTCGTAACAGGGAAAACAACCAGGAGGACGCTTTGACAGGTAGAATTGCGAAAAACCAGAAAAAAGGTAAAAGAAAAAGGAAAAAGGCGCGTGTTGCAATTAGTTACATAAACATGCAGGGTGGCAGAAAGAAGGCAAAATGGTTAGAGATTGAGGAGCAGTTAAACAAAGAACAGATAGGCGTGTATGCGGTTACAGAAACACACCTTAGAGACTTGGAAGAGCCACCACATATTAAAATTATGTTTGGGAAGGGTGTAACAGGACCATATCGGAAAGGAAAGGTGGGGGTGTAGGAATGCTAATTCACCGCGGAGCCAAATGGGTTAGAGTGAAACAGACGTGTTCAGAGCACCTCTGGGTTCTGGGCACAGTAGGTGGAAAGGAAACGTGGCTAGGGGTAGCCTACTTGTGGACGGGGAATAACTGCAGAGAAAAGAATCAGGAGATAGTGGATTGCATGAGTGCGGATATTAAGGAATTTGGTAATGGGGCCGAAATCATCCTTCTAGGGGACATGAATGCCCACATACATGACCTTGACGGATATTCAGACACCAATGGGAAGTTATTACTAGATCTTTGCGAGCAACATAGTCTGGAGATAGTTAACACGGGGCCTAAATGTGACGGCCAGATCACATGGGAAGTCGGAAACAAGCAATCAAGTATTGATTATTGTCTCATGACTGAAGGAATTTACCACAAACTGACAGAAATGAGGATAGACGAGGAAGGCATAACAGCTTGGGTAGTGATCATAAACGAATAACAATACAAATGGGATACGAAACTGAAATATGAGCATGGAATCAAAGTCTGGCAGCTCGTATTTAAATGACAAACAAATAATAAATATAGCCGCGAGAGTCGAGGAAGAAGTAGGCGAAATACCAGGCAAGGACTGGGAGTATAGTGAGCTGTACATCTAATGACGAAGGAGATAGGGAAGAGAAGAAAACTGTTTGCTGAAAGGAAAAAGGAAGCCAAAAAGTTGGTGGAACAAGGAAATCGGGAGGCGATCGAGAAGCGACGCGAAGAATCACGGGAGCATAGAAAAACAAAAAGGAGAAGCGGCCCGCAGGACGAAGTCAAAAAATATGGGAAATATATTTAGAGAAAAAATCCCTTGTACAGAAATTGGTAGAGGCAAAAATTAAAGGTGAAAGTGAACGCTGGATGACAGAGATACACGAAAAAAAGGAGGCCGCGCCTAGGATTTTTTGGAGCCACATAAAGGCGCTAGGTAGGAAGTCTGTCACAACGCAACAACATATTCTAGATGAAGGAGGAAATCAATTGGAAGGGTACGAAGCGCTAGGTTACATCCAAAAGGTAACAGCCGATTTGTTTCAAAAGAGCGTCCAGGGGATCTCCCCGGTGAGTAAAAGTGTGGCGGAGAAAGCAACAGAGGAAGAGCTAGTACTTGATAATTTCAACTGGAAAAGGCCGAAGGAAAAATTCCAAAGCGCACTGCCGCGGGTTTAGATGGGATCCCGTTAGCCTCATTAACGAACTAGGACATAACACTAAAGAAGCATTGTTAAAAGCAGTAGAAAAAAGCTTAAAGGACGGACAAATACCGGACAGTTGGCGACAAAGTAGAATGAACTTAATCTATAAAGGCAAGGGTGAAAAAGACAAGATTCGCTCGTATAGACCACTAACCATTACATCGGTACTATACAGGATGGCGATGCAAGCAGTAAAAATGAAAATAGAAACATGGGCCGAACATAACGATATTTTGGGAGAACTTCAGAACGGATTTCGAGTCGACAGGCGGTTAGACGATACCTGTTTGTTCTCACTCAGTGTATAGAAATATCTAAAATAGAGAATAGGCCCTTGTACGTGGCTTATCTAGACATCACTGGGCATACGACAACGTTAATCAGGAAATTTTGTGGGATATATTAAAAGGAATGGGCATGGGCGACGACTGTATACAGCTTTTGAGGGAGATATACCGAGAAAATACAGTTTGCATAGAGTGGGAAGGAATGCGTAGCAAGAGAACGTTGAGGTTAGCAGGGTCTGAGACAGGGATGTCCTTTGTCCCCGCTGTTATTCATGCTGTACATGGTGAGTATGGAAAAAGCGCTAGAAGGTAGCAACATTGGTTTTTAATCTGTCACACAAACAGGGCGGCATGATGATTGAGCAGAAGCTTCCAGGTTTTATTTTATGCGGACGATATCGTCTTATTTGCGGACAGTCGAGACGATATACAGCAGCTGGCGAATATATGCGGAAGGGAAGGTGAAGCTCTTGGACTAGGATTCAGTGTAACGAAGTGTGGATTGATGGTATTCAATGATCCCTGTGATCAGACGGTGTCCATACAAGGCCAAGAAATACCGAGGGTAAGTGAATACAAGTACCTTGGAGTATGGGTAAATGAGAGTGATAGATACATGGAGGTACAGGAAAAAGCCTCGGCAGCAAAAGGAAAGAGGAATGCGGCAATAATGAAGCACAGAGCGTTGTGGGGATACAATAGGTATGAGGTGCTTCGAGGTCTGTGGAAGGGTGTAATGGTTCCAGGGCTTACTTTTGGGAACTCAGTGGTGTGCATGAGGCAGAGGTGCAATCGGGAATGGATGGTAAATCAAAGGACTTGTGGACGCCTCGCGTTGGGTGCTCACGGGAAGACGACAAACGAGGCTGTAAAGGGCGATATGGGGTGGGCAGGTTTTGAGGCGAGGGAAGCGCAGAGCAAAATAAGTTCGAAGAAAGGCTAAGAAATATGAAGGAGAGTAGATGGGCAGAGAAGGTGTTCCGTTATTTGTATAGGAAGAGCGTGGACACACAGTGGAGAAAAAGAACTAGAAGACTCACTAGTACGTATACGGTTGGTATTGTAAGCCATATGTCAACAAAGAGCGTTAAGGGAAAAGTCAGGGAGGCGGAGAGGATTTACTGGATGGCAGCTATGGAGAAAAAACCGGCTTTGAGTAACTACCGAAAGGGCAAAAATGAAATAAGGAGGGAGGCATTTTACGATAATTCAAGGGGAAGCGCTTTACTGTTTGAAGCGAGATCGGGTTGCCTTAGAACGCGTAGTTATAAAGCAAGATTCAGTAAAGAAGAAGAACAATGCACATGCTGCGGGAAAGATAAGGAAACGGCGGAGCATGTTCTGATTGAATGTGGAGATATCCACCCAGGTGTACGTTTGGGCACGAGCTACAGGAAGCCTTGGGTTTTAGGGACAACAATGGAAAGCTGACCACACCCGCGATTGAATAAGTAAGATACGGTTTAGAGTATTGGTGGCAGAAAATTAGAGAGAAAGGACAAAAATAAATATTGGAAAAATGAAATATGGACAGTGTGCCGTAAAGTGGCAGAGAACTTAAGCTGAAAATTTACCTTTTTTTCATTAAGATAGAATTTATCGAAGTAAGGGCATTAGGCCACATAAAAAAGAAAAAAAAGGTTTTTTTTTTTCGAGCCTGGTGGCATACTTGTCACACCCGTTATAAAGGGACGCTCATAAGCCATCCATCCATCCATCCATCCATACTCCGGAGTTTGACGTCCATCCCTATAATATAACCTCGCTCTGACTTCTCCTTTTCGCCCCTTTGTATGCTAAACTATGAGCGGCAATGCTTTACCGTCTTTATTCCTGCATACCCTCACATCAGTCTTCATCCTCTGTTCAGTTTGCCACTACCTTGCCTTAATATACTATACTACGTAACAACTCATCGTAACATGGGAGAAAAGATTACGGAAGCGGAGCTTCGGCACATTCGTATTGCTCCGCATGTATTACGGCAGCTCGCGGCCGATTTCAGTGTTTCTCGCTCGCATCGTTGACGCGTTAGTGTCATATGACCAGTATAATTTCGTTGCAGAACTAAACAGCGCGTTTGCGGCCGCACACTGACCCACTTCGTCATAAATCATAAACCATGCATACTTAGGAAAAATGGCATGCTCAAAAGGTAGTGCTAATGGCCGTTCCACGCGCTTCCCGCACAGCCGCAACGCACCTGCCGAGACCCCTACCGCACGTAAGCGGGGGACAAATAAGCCGATTGGCGACGCTGCGGAGGGTGAAAGAGTGTCGCCAATTGGCTTATTTGACCCCCGCTTACGTGCGGTATAGGGGTCTCGGCACGTGCGTTGCGGCTGTGCCGAAAGCGTGTATAACGAATGGAAAAAAAATAACAGATGGCTTTTCCGCATTTCGTGTACGAGGGTTCCCGCAACCGTTTCATTCTCACAAAAAGAAAGAGCATTTCAGCAAGACAAATCGAAAAAATATCAGTAAACCCGATTACTGCTTTTTGACGCAGTACGAAGGTGCGCTTCGGTTCTGTAGCTTCCACACTGCTGCCAAGAAGAGTTGTCGCCGAGCGTGTCCAAAACTACATACTTTCTCTTTCTCCTCTCTCTTCTACCTTTCCTTCATCATGATCACCATCCTCAATTTCCTTCACACTCGCTTTTTATGGCCACCCTTAGCTAATTATACATGGCTATGCTGTGGTCCTCCATCTTACGTCATTACTGGCTGAACATAGGAGAGGCCTTTGTACTGCAACGGGCGTCGTCAGGCCGACGATTATGATTATAATGAATCCTCTCCTGCTTTTCCTCCTCATCCTCACATCACTGCCAAACCCCTTGTAGAGCTATCTATACATGGCTATGTTTCCGCTTTGATCTTCTGGGGCTACGCACAGTTTCAAGCAGTCTCCGGCATCGACACAGCTGAAGCCTGAGCAGGTCCGCTATTAACAAGGTGATTGATCCGTGACAATTTAAGGAGGGACGTCGGCCATGCTTTTCGTGTGTGTGTGTGTGTGTGTGTGGTGTGTGTGTGTGTGTGTGTGTGTGTGTGTGTGTGTGTGTGTGTGTGTGTGTGTGTGTGTGTGTGTGTGTGTGTGTGTGTGTAAGCAGTCCTTTTTGGGGCCAAATGTACGTATGTACCGCACTAGCTAAGCATTCATGAAGATCGCTTACGTGCACGGTCTGGCTGTCTACTTGGCGGGCGACCATGAGACACAGCGGGTGCATGCTCGTTCTGATCACAGGCTTTTCCTGGCACACGGACGCGTAGCTCGTCCGACCGGGTTGACCCGTGTGGTTGTCCCACTGCATTGTGCCGAGGACAGGAGCTCCCAGCTGGGCGGCCGGGGCAGGGAAAGTCTCCGGAGCCACCTGCAACCGCAAGCGGGTAACGCTGGTTTATTGCTTTCGGAGGTAATGCATCTGTCAATCTGTGCGTGTGTGCACACACAGATTTGACGCGTGCACAGAATTAGACGCACGAAATCGATGCATGCACGCCTCATTGCATGCATGCCTCAAATACATCTAATACTTTGCTCAATCGTTCTTTCGTACGCTGTAGTTGCACCTGGTTTCGCAGCAAACTGTGCAAGGAAGTCGGGCTTTGCACTACTCAAAACTGCGTCGACAGGTGGCGCTGCCATTCCGCGAAACTCCAGAGTTTGACGTCCATCCCCATAATATAACCTCGCTCTGACTTCTCCTTTTCGCCTCTTTCTATGCTAAACTATGAGCGGCAATGCTTTACCGTCTTTATTCCTCCATACTCTCACATCAGTCTTCATCCTCTGTTCAGTTTGCCGCTACCTTGCCTTGATATTCTATACTACGTGACAACTCATCGTAACACGGAAGTGAAGATTACGGAAGCGGAGCTTCGGCACATTCGTATTGCTCCGCATGTATTACGGCAGCTCGCGGCCGATTTCAGTGTTTCTCGCTCGCATCGTTGACGCGTTAGTGTCATATGACCAGTATAATTTCGTTGCAGAACTAAACAGCGCGTTTGCGGCCGCACACTGACCCACTTCGTCATAAATCATAAACCATGCATACTTAGGAAAAATGGCATGCTCAAAAGGTAGTGCTAATGGCCGTTCCACGCGCTTCCCGCACAGCCGCAACGCACCTGCCGAGACCCCTATACCGCACGTAAGCGGGGGACAAATAAGCCGATTGGCGACGCTGCGGAGGGTGAAAGAGTGTCGCCAATTGGCTTATTTGACCCCCGCTTACGTGCGGTATAGGGGTCTCGGCACGTGCGTTGCGGCTGTGCCGAAAGCGTGTATAACGAATGGAAAAAAAATAACAGATGGCTTTTCCGCATTTCGTGTACGAGGGTTCCCGCAACCGTTTCATTCTCACAAAAAGAAAGAGCATTTCAGCAAGACAAATCGAAAAAATATCAGTAAACCCGATTACTGCTTTTTGACGCAGTACGAAGGTGCGCTTCGGTTCTGTAGCTTCCACACTGCTGCCAAGAAGAGTTGTCGCCGAGCGTGTCCAAAACTACATACTTTCTCTTTCTCCTCTCTCTTCTACCTTTCCTTCATCATGATCACCATCCTCAATTTCCTTCACACTCGCTTTTTATGGCCACCCTTAGCTAATTATACATGGCTATGCTGTGGTCCTCCATCTTACGTCATTACTGGCTGAACATAGGAGAGGCCTTTGTACTGCAACGGGCGTCGTCAGGCCGACGATTATGATTATAATGAATCCTCTCCTGCTTTTCCTCCTCATCCTCACATCACTGCCAAACCCCTTGTAGAGCTATCTATACATGGCTATGTTTCCGCTTTGATCTTCTGGGGCTACGCACAGTTTCAAGCAGTCTCCGGCATCGACACAGCTGAAGCCTGAGCAGGTCCGCTATTAACAAGGTGATTGATCCGTGACAATTTAAGGAGGGACGTCGGCCATGCTTTTCGTATTGTGTCCTATCCATGAGACCGCAGTTTACCTCTTCAGCAATCAAACATGCGCCGGCCGCGCATCACGTACCGAAATGCTGTATCCCAAGCGAAACTGGTCCTCCATTTTGGGCAGCATGCCGAGCGCCCTGTTGAAGACGTCAGCCGTGGCGAGTTGGTCGCCGCTGCACCTGACGACACTGAACAGAGATGGGGGCACAACGTGCGTGTGCGTCTTGATTATCACGTAATCGACCATCCCGGTGACCACGCCCAGGCGGCGCTCAGCCGTTCCTTAACTGGTGAAATGCTAATCATTACGTTGAGGGGTGACCTTTTTAACTCGTAGATCAGCTTATAGTAGGCGCTGACGTCATGGCCGGTAAGAGTGTTGCAGTTGTCTCCCGGAAAATTCCAGTCCACATTTACTGCCTGCGTGAAATAACCGCAAAAGCAGCTGTTCATGAACGAGATATGCAACCGTGGCAAACTTCAGTACTGATAGCTAACCAAAGCATGTCAGATAGTTTACAACACGAAACGTGACAAAATGCATTGACTATATCACGATACTCCGAAGTGCAACATGTGCGCGCAGCTAATTAGGTGTTTTGATTTCCCTTCATATGAGACGAGTAATTTTGGGATGTGCATGTATATCCAGCCAGTGGCGAGGGCTCGTTTATGTGCCTCTTCGTTAGAAAAGGGTGCCTCATGCTGTGAGAATATTTCACGCATAAGCACATATTTTTACCTCGGCGAAAATCTCTTCTCAAACATGCCCACTTGTATTGTCGTAATCATTGAAACACTACAAGGGTAAAATGCTTAAGTAATGCGATTTTGAGGTCCTCGCGCCGCACTTAGCTTCACCGTAATTATCATTTTGAACCATTCATGTGTTTTCTATTTGTGTCGGAATCGAAGTTCATGAAACCCATGTGAACGCTCACCCCCCATGGCTGCGTGGCGTTCCTGATCTCCCGTTGCACTGAATATATTATCATCATCATCATCATCATCATCATCATCATCATCATCAGCCTGACTACGTCCACTGCAGGACAAAGGCCTCTCCCATGTTCCGCCAGTTATCCCAGTCCTGTGCTTGCTGCTGCCAATTTATTCCCGCAAACTTCTTAATCTTATCTGCCCACTTAACCTTCTGTCTCCCCCTAACCCGCTTCCCTTCTCTGGGAATCCAGTTAGTTACCCTTAATGACCAGCGGTTATTCTGTCTACGCGCTACATGCCCGGCCCATGTCCATTTCTTCTTCTTTATTTCAGCTATGATATCCTTAACCCCCGTTTGTCCCCTAATCCACTCTGCTCTCTTCTTCTCTCTTAAGGTTACACCTACCATTTGGCAAGCACTCTCAAATTATGACAGGTAGATTGCCACTATCCCTCAAGAGGAAGGTGTATAACAGCTGTATCTTGCCGGTACTTAGCTACGGAGCAGAAACCTGAATATATCAGGTACTGCCGAATGACGGGGTGCCCAGCCACGAAGGACAAGTTTCTGCTGTCTTCGCGCTCTCCACCGAGGGTGAAGTACACGGTGATGTTGTTGTTGCGATGCGAGAGTTGGCGTCTGTTTGTCATGTTGAGCAGAGCTTGCACGTAGGGTACAGCAGTCGGGTATTTCCACACGATCGAACCGCCCAAGTAAGTGGCGTAGCCGTACACGACAATCGCCGAGCAGTGGTACATCGGCAGAAGAGTGGGCAAGCACGGCTCCTGGAGCCGCCAGTACCTGCGAGTGGCCGTGTAGCCGTCAAGTGGACGTGTTACAAAAGCCACCTTGATGCCGTCGTTGCAGCAGGATTCGAGAACAGGCTGCCTCGGTGACCGCGACGTATACATTGAACGCTCATACAACGTAATTTTGAAACTGGATTCGTCTTATGGCCCAGAAGCATATTGTGCGCCATACACGCAGAAACTATTGCATTCATTGCCTTAAGTAACAAAACCTTCTTACTCTCGATTTTTTTTAAATATTAACTGCAGGGGACTCTGGCACTGCGATCGCCCAGCTACCGTAGTAATGATGGGTAGTGCACAAACTTGTCTAGGGGAATGATGGGTGGTAGACAAGTGTTCCTAGTCTTCGTGCATGCGGAACTCGAACGCACAAGTGGCTTTGTTTATTGCTTTGTTTCACTTTGTTTCGAATGAAAGAACAGACCGTTGTGAGCTTCGTGACTCGATTCGAATTGGTGAGCCTAAACTGGTTAAAATGGTGAAGCGTGACTTCCGAAAAATTGCTAATTATCCTCCCGTGACCAAGTGGCTTCAAACCACGTGAAGTCAAACATTAAACGAGCGTACGAAAGTTTGACAAATATGGGTACTACCCACCATTTCCATGCTTGCTGATCCATCGTGCAATGCAGCCCCCCAACGACATTACCGCCAGAGTTCCGTCGAGTGTACTTATAAGAAGCTATCATTTTTATCCTTCAGATCGCTGTAAATTCTATTGCTCTTCTGGCCATTGATTGTTTCTTACAAATCACGCAACTCTCTGAAGTGAAGAGTATTTTTTTTTGCAGTACATATTTTTGCGAACTTTGGTGATGAACGTATCTTAGTGTTTAGCTGCCTACGAGTTTATGCTCTCGTATACTAAAATTGGTAAGATTTAGCATGACAGTATGACGAACATGACTTACCGGTTATAAAATAAATATCATTAAATATATGACCATCAGCATGATTTACATGTCATGGCCTTGCGACCATTTAGTTAGCTCGACATGTTCCAAATTTGGCAGAGTCAATGACGAACATAGATGACAGGTTCGAACGTGCAAATCATGACATGCTTATAATGTACGGCACGTTTACCTGATCGAATATGGTGGAGCACTTGTCCGCCTAATTAAATGAATATACGCCAAATTGGCGTTGCTGGATATGATTGTATGATTAGCAATATGGGTTGTTTGTAACATGAAAATCATCACATGTACAGTATGATTTACCCTGCCACGCTCATAGTGCACTTGCTGACTCTAGTATGAACACAAATGACAGGTCGTGACATGAATATAATCAAGTGCATGTCCTTTGGGCCATGATATACAGCAGCGCTCACAGTGTGCTTGCTTCAGTATGACTGTAGCTCAATATACGCCACAATTGGTACTGTGTGACGTCACTTTGTGAAAACCGAAAGTGCTACGTTCTGGTATAAAAATAAAGACATGTATATCATGTACTGCAGCATAGATTTACATACGAGGCTTATGGTGAGGTCGAAGCCGTTTCACTGGGTTGATGTACGCCAAAGTTGTATTTCCCTGCATGACTGTGGAAGGATCACAAATTACAGATGACATGAAAG
This sequence comes from Rhipicephalus microplus, assembly GCF_013339725.1. Classification (NCBI taxonomy): domain Eukaryota; kingdom Metazoa; phylum Arthropoda; class Arachnida; order Ixodida; family Ixodidae; genus Rhipicephalus; species Rhipicephalus microplus. Next base: position 7,634 of record NW_023612834.1, on the reverse strand, counting down.
TCATGCCATGTATTTCAAGTACGGCATGATTTGCACAACTGACCTGGTGGGATGCCAGCCATATTAAACTGATTTTTAGCAAAATTGGTTGGGTATACACGAGTCCATGACGAACATAACTCACTGGTCGTGCATTTTATGTGCTGAGAATATACGTTTTATTGTCATGATATTACCCAAATTGTACATGCTTGCTATAAAAAACATGCAAAAGGGAACTTCATGTCATCACAAAAATTAATTTGCCTCAAAAGACGAAAACAAGGCGATGTGTGAAGTTTCATGTTGGCTGCTTCGAACTACACCAACACTCAAAGCACGTGTGATCTGACGAATTTTTTTGAGAATAGTTTTTCTTGGAATACTTGAAACGCAGAAATATCGTTCTGTCTGTCACCCGAAACGATTCAGTCACCTTGCCAAAGTTAAATCATTTCCTCGACGCCCAGCCATCTTGATCAGGTGGCTGCATGCGTTCAGACTTGTGCACATTGTCGATAAAAAAGCAAATATGGCGGATAACCAAGGCGCAACGGCAATGCAGCCGTATTACGTGTTCCTTTCTGGAAAATTCATTGATACGTAGTCATAAATATTTAAGTAATTTTACGCCCTAGATTAATTACGTCTGACGTACGCTTTGCTGGAAATGTTACTCTATGCATGAAAAAGCACTTTGCTGAAGACATGGTGCTGCCATCTGCCAGAGGCGCAGTGTCCTGTACAGGCTCCTGTTTCCAGAAATTACTGCCAGATGAATTCCATATCTTACGCAGCGCCCCTCCAGACAGAAGACTAATGCCGTTTGACGACAATTGCAAAGAAGCATGCAGACACGCGGTCGTTTCTTTAGGAGAGAAGCTCCTCAAGGCGTGGTTTGAGCATCCCGTCGTATTAGTGTGTAGCTACCTCTCGTTAGTTCTTAAACCGGCCGTAGAGGGCATTACTTGTACATATAATGAAAAGCATATACGCTGAAAAATACAAATGGTACGATGCTAAAGGAAGTTGTTTGCATTATAAATAATAAAAATCGCAGCATGTCTAAGAAGTGAATGATGAGTGGGCCGAAGCATCCATCCATCCGTGCGTCCGTCCGTTCATTCGTTCGTCTGTACGTCCATTCATTCATCTGGGCGTCCACCCGTGCGTGCGTCCATTTTCGGCCATAAAATGTCCGAAAATGGACGCACGCTTTCGGACATTTTATGGCCTTTTTGGTGTCGACTGGCCATTTGGTGTCGATCGAGAGATGGCGTTGCTACTATGAGAAATTCACTGCATATCCACAAAGTCAATGATGACGAGTGGGGCGAAGCGTCTGTATGTCCGTCCGATACGTGCTCTAGTGCGATAGAAGCTAGCTGACTGACAGACAGAGAGGATAGACAGACGGACAGACAGACGAACGGACGGACGGACCGATGGACGCGGCCAGCAAATGATTCACGGTTTGCCGATAAAAAGTATGATACGCGCAAGACGGCGGCGGCTCGCGTTCGAATACAGAACCCCGCTGTGCGAGCCGGTGAGGCAGATGCGTGCCGTGAAACTGCGCTGCGGCGCAGACAAGATACCGGCGGGCGAGAACGGGAGGCCGAATCGACACGACAGCGGCGTGCAGACCCAGCTTCGCTCCACTCCATCATTCACCCCGCTGATGTGCTGTCAATTTTTTTCTTTGCACAGAATTTAGAGTAGAGACAAATGATTCGCGTCACGCGCTTGAACTGGCTACTCATGGCTACTCCTGGCTTCTACGGAGTAGAAGCCAGGAGTAGTCATCAATGCGCTTACAATTTAAATCTCACTTAGCGTCGAAGACGCAGATGACTGGACGCAGCTGTATGTCATTCCTGCTCGCGTTGAAAAGTGCCGTCGTCGGCCAGGTGCCATTGGGTAGTACGGGGCTTCGGTCTGGTTCAATCTCCCTTGCGCAGTACTCTTGAACGCTCTCGCCCGGCTTGAGAAGGAAGTCCTCTTCGGGGTCAAAGGTCACCCGAGGTAAGCCTGTAGTCGTCTGGGCGAGAACGCAAAATCACAAGAAATGTTCAAAATCACTGCTCAAGAACAGGACGTACGAGTAAGAAAGCCCCCCTCCCCCCTTCTCGGTGGATCAGTAACTAGGGCGCTGGGCTGCTGAACAGAAGGGGGGGGGGGTTAACCCGGCCGCAGTCCTACTTTAATGGAGACGAAATGGTAGAGGCCCGTGTACTCTGCGGTGTCAGTGCACGATTAAAACACCAGATGGGCAAAATTTTCCTGGGACCTACAATACAGCGTCTCTCACAATCACATCAAGGTTTCGGATCTATTATTATTATTATTATTATTATTATTATTATTATTATTATTATTATTATTAAAGAGTGCCTGTACTCGCGATATAGTGCGAGTCGGATGTCGGAACTGGAATTTTCGAAGAGGCGGACAATCTGAATGCGTAACGCAATGAGTAAGCTATCACGTAGATGTGCTTTTAAATGTATTTATTAGTCAGACTATATAATAACGCAGTATATAATAGCCAGAGCTAACGAGTCTTTTTCTTTTTTTTGTAGCGCAGGAAGAAATGCGACTACAGAAAATTATGCAAGTGGGTTTCCCCACACACCTCGTTTGAACTACATGTGAAGGCTGACATGACCTCATAGCTTGCAAGACATCTTGAACTGTTGCATTAGGTATGAATAAAAAAAGTATTCTTTTCAAATGTGCTGCATAAAACGTTCAGTTTTCAAGGTATTTCAGCTTCATAATGGTACTTGTCTTTTTATCACCCTTCATTTGTTTCTATTAGTGATTTATTTCTTGACTTAGTAATTTATCTTCCTATTTCTTAAATTCATACTTACTTCTTTCTACAAGGCTCTCCGTGGCAGTGCAGTGGTTATGGCACTCAACTGTTATAAGCCGATGGTCGTGGGATTGATTGATTCATTGATATGTGGGGTTAAAGTTCCAAAACCACCATATGATTATGAGAGACGCCGTAGTGGAGGACTCCGGAAATTTCAACCACCTGGGGTTCTTTAACGTGCACCTAAATCTGAGCACACGGGCCTACAACATTTCTGCCTCCATCGGAAACGCAGCCGCCGCAGCCGGGATTCGAACCCGTGACCTGCGGGTCAGCAGCCGAGTACCTTAGCCACTAGACCACAGCGGCGGGGCGGTCGTGGGATCCAACACCGGCAGTGACGACTGCATTTTCGATGTATGGGAAAATGTTGATATTAACGTTAAAGAACCCCAGGTGGTCAAAATTTCGGAGTCCTCCACTATGGCGTCTCTCGTGATCATATGATGGTATTGGGAATTTAAGCCCCAACTACCCTTTGTCAAGCTTTATTATCACCCCAATACACGTGCGAGTGCTGCCTTGCGCAAACCACGCCGGTGTACTGAGAACGGTAATTTCCATCGACATAATCTTGGAACCTTCCGATGTGATTACGCGCACAACGCCAACATTACAGACTGATCTAGAACATGCGCGGCTGCTAGCGATAACGCGCGAACATTCGACGGCACATACGTGTATGAATGACTAAGCACTATTTGTTGTCAGTTGATCGAGGGCCGACGCTGAGTTCACTGCTACCAGTGCCAGTGTGGATCGTGGTAGTCCAGTTTTCCGTTTACCGGCCACAAGCTCGGCCAAATAAAGAGTTTCTCCTATGGCGCACCGACTGCTTCCTTCGTTGACGTCACGAGCACGTGACAATATTATTTTTGTTTCTATAAGAACCTGGATGTGATTTAGAAGACCGACTGTGGAAATCCCTAATAAAGGGAACGGCTGGAGGTGGAAACGGGAAGTCAGGAATGAGTTCTCATGTGCGAGAAAGAACTGAACGAAAAACGAGAATCGCTTAACCGTATACGTCAGTCACGTATAGGCAACGTGGTTTTCAGTAGCTTATTTCTTCGCGCATCGTTTCCTTACGAATTGTCTTTATTCATAGTCATTCTGCTCAAAAATCATAATCGGGCATTGCACATAACACCCCCTATTTCAATGGGTGTGGCATCTGCTTAGCGTGCTATCGTCTACAACAGTTAGGCCAAGCCTGGTGCCTGCATGCTTACCAAACTCGCCTTCCGAGGAGCCCCGCGCAGTGAGGCGGCCAACGCAAAGCCAGGTTCCCCGCTTCTGCCATACCATGATGTCACGCCACATTACGTACGCCAACTACAGCAATACCAACTCCCATTGACCTTCACACACAAATTCACCCTCCCAATCTGCTATTGGAATGTGATTGCTACGCTCAGAGCAGGAAAACTTGATCTCGATCTGCCATTGTAATTCAACAACAACTAGCCCTCGAAAAGCAGCCATCGCCAAGCCCATACCACTGTGAGGTCACGATGATGGGTGTGGCCTGGCTACTCTTGACCAGCTGCAGCACATGGTTACTCTTGAGCAGCAGCATCTCACGTGGAAAATCTGCAGCACGTGATTAGAGTGGCTCCACGTACGAGTACGACTTGTCCACGTGCAGCTCGGGAGGCACGCCGATGGCTGCTACCATGATTAGAGAATCTTCAGCTCACAGTGGCTGCGTGAAATTTTCATTTTGTAGCAATTCAGTAAAACCAAACCATTCGCTACAATAATTAGGTCTGCTACTACGCCCAATCATATGCCCACAAACATATTCAACTTAATTATATATCGACCGAGAGGTCGATATTTCATTGCGGTGTCGCAACTGTGCACAGGTCTACAATGAACACGTATACACGCGATAATATTTCAGAATGGTGCCAAAATAATACTGTCATAGCGGAGTTACAAGTATTTGATAATCTAAAGTCGGCCTTTACTCATTTTGCGTTTTCTATCGCCATGCTCCATTCATAGGCTTGTCTTTCCACCTATCCGAGTGCTGCTCTTCCATATGCTAGTAAATGGGCGTACCTCCTCACTCACGAAGAGGCTCCTGATGACATCGAAAGATCACACTAGGGACGTCGCTCTACCAACGGTGTGGGTACCTACTTCTGTATGTATACTAGTAGGCTACAGAACCCTGCTGTATTCAGGCGGCGTCGCTACTGCGTCTGTCATTTTTCGTGTAGCGTTGGATGGCTACGAGAATGCTATATTCTAAAAAAATTCACAGCATATCAACCGACTGAATGATGAGTGGGGTGAAGCGTCCGTTCAAGCGTCCACGCTTCTGTCCGTCTGTGCCTGCGACCATCTGTCCGTCCTTTCGTTCTTGCTTCCGTCCGTCAGTGCATCCGTCCATGCGTCCGTCCGCCCTCGCGTCTGTCTGTCTGTCTGTCTGTCTGTCTGTCTGTCTGTCTGTCTGTCTGTCTGTCTGTCTGTCTGTCTGTCTATGCATCCGTCCATCCATATGTCTGTCTGACTGACTGACTGTCTGTCGGTCTGTCTGTCTGTCTATGCATCCGTCCATCTATATGTCTGTCTGACTTACTGACTGTCTGTCGGTCTTTGTGTCAGTCTATTCGTCTGTATGTCTGTCACCCACACTAGCGCCACCTGCCGAGTGAGTCATTTAACTAGGAAGTTCCGAACCCGTCACTGACATTCATGGACAGACTCATGGTTTTAGGAGCTTCATCCGTAAAAACACAGCATATTACAGAGTAAATAATGAATAGTGAGGCGAAGCGTCCGTTCGTCCACGTGGATGAACGGACGGACGCCTGGGACACACGAACGGAAGCATGGACGGGTGGACGATCACAAGAACTGCCACCAGATAATATTTAAAGTACGCGCCTAAAACGCCCAGGAGACGCCAGCTTTTGGGGAACCTTCCGGTAGCTTCCCAGGCGCCCGCATGGAAAAGCGGGGATACGTCGTCCAGCCATTTTAATGGAGGTCAGTGGACACGAACAGTGGAGAATATCGATAGAAATATCTATGTGTCTGAAAAAAAGTTAACAATTAGGAGTATCCTATTTAGAAAAACTGGCTGGCGATTTTGATCAACTGGGTATTTACTATGGGAGAGCTGAAAGCCGTCCCGTGGTCCTCACACTTGATGAGGCCAACGTTCACCCAAACTGTGTTTAGAAAAAGTGTTGAACCGATATCGAGTATTTTGCACTAAACTATGGAAGAGCAGGGAACCGTCCTGATATCTGACAGACTGTGTGTGTTTAGATAAAGCTGGCACAATTACGAGTACTTGGTACTCTACTATGAGAGAGCAGAATACCGTTCCAGGGCAATGTGTTGTGTTAGAGAGATGTGGTCTACGATTTCGAGTACTTCGTACTCAACTATGGGAGATGTCCCCGCAATCATCTACATCTCTACATGGTCTTTGTGTGGCACCTCTACTGTCCTCTCAACGTCGACTTTTTTGTGCAGACACACGTTCGTGTCGCTGGTTTGAAGGGGCAAACTTCAACGCACTGGTAAATTTCTTCGAAAATTCTGCCATTCCCGTTGAGACATTCACAATACTTCCAATTGCAACGACTAACCTTTAATTAGGTACGCTGAAGACAACAATTCGTGGCTTGCGTGGAACCAACTAGGAGAACTGTTTTTTAAAAGGCCCGACAAATGCCCAGAGCATGAAATGAGATGACTGGACGGATGAAAAGATTGTCCTTCATAGTGACTTAAACAAACGCTGTTTTGTCGATATAAAGTGGAGTTATATTTTTATTACTCATTGAAAATCGCGTAAAGCACTTGTTAGCGCCACCTAGTGGCAGGAACTTCATTTATTCGATGGCCCTGCATGATGACCGTAAACTAGTGTACACGTTCACAAACTTTTTCTTATAGCATTGACACATGGTTTGCTTCTTTCTAGTAACAGATATTATTCCATAAAATGTACATATAGGCCTGCATTAGTACTAGGGTATAAAGTGGCCCTGCCGTCGCATGACGTACTGATCCCATGTTCGTCAGCGCGTCTTGAGCAACTTTTCTGCGTGCTCATGATAACGTGCACGCAGCTTTCGGGTCGCTAAGATTTTGGAGCGACGTGTTTTTTTTACCTACAATTTGTCTCGGAAATGACGTGTACTGCCTGGTGCACTGCTTGTCGGCAAGGGCGGGCATATGCGCAGTGATGTTTTCGGTGGCTTGGCTTGGCTCGGGTGTCGAGAAAGTAAGGATTACGGGACAAGCCATCCACGACAAAGGCGCAACAACCTTAGGCGCCGGAGCACGCGAAGCGGTAGAATTGCAGAGAATTAAGCTGTAAAAAGCTACACTGTCTCATTGTAACGGCTTGCTATTTTCAAAAAATAGTTGTAAAGCTCAGAATAAACGTGGTTAAGCATAGTTACAGGAGCTCCTGCGAAATCGGAATATAACAGCATGCAGAAGTCACCAGGAAGGCTACCAGCATCGCTATCAATTCTTAGCGTTGCTGGATGAAAGTGCTAATCCGTGTTCAGTGCCTTTCAGTTTGAAATATACTGCTTATGAAATGACTACGTGCTTTTGGTTTTAACTACTGCAGCTACGAACACACGAAGGATAAGCTTTCTGTCGTGCCGGAAAACTGCGTCCAAAAAATCAGTCATCGGTCCCTCTAACATATGTGTCTGACATTTTTTTAGGTTTTAATCGAGCAACAGAAACGCCATTCTCACCTGCACTTCTCGATCATCCGTTCGTCCAGAAG
>NW_023612833.1:0-60638 GCF_013339725.1 Rhipicephalus microplus | reverse complement strand
GGAAACATCGACGGGACGCGGAGGACCGAATGATCCGGAATGTTTGGGAGAAGACCCGAAGATAGAGCCCTCGCCAACCCAGCTACCGCGAGATACAGTGGAGGAGCATCCCGAGACGGATCTCACTAGAGCCCAAGGTGAAGCCGCGGTGCAAGGGACTATGAATGATAAGATGATCGTGTTGAACGAGTTCACGGGTCGGGCTACTGGACTTACGTCGGCACGACCTCAACCGACCGACAGTGCAAAGAAGACGGAGTTGGCCAGCCGGGCAAAATGTAGAGGCATGATCAAGCGGGTAAATAAACAAACAGGACCCGTCGAATGTAATGACGCGTTAACGGTGTCGGAAGAGACAACGATGGCTGATACGACGCCTCAGATATCGTCGTTGGAAAGGGCTCGCCGAAAAAGAACGTGGAAACACAAGAAGAGATCGAGCGAGCACCGCAAAAGGGGGCGCAAGCGCTGCTCGAAGTACTCAGGATAAGTGCTGAGGTCGAATCAGAATGTGTTGGGCAGTGCTGAGTGCCATATGTTGTGTTAATGTTGTGTTATCCTGTGTCACAAGTGTCGAAGTGTTGTGCTGTGATGTGATGTATTGTACAATTGTTGCAATGAATGAACTTTGTACATTTGTATAGTTGGGAATTTGTGGTGGAGTGTTGTACTCATGTGCCTGTGGTTATATTTCATGTGCTGTGTAATTGAATTACAATGTACGATTGTATTAAGTGATGTATTGTGAATGTGAAGTGTCATGAGCGACTGATGGTGTTACAGTCTGTGAGAGTGTGTGGTGACTGTTCGCGCTCGTCTGTGGAGTTTTGAATATTATGAGATAATATTCTTAAAGTGGGGGGCAGTGTCACAGAACGAGCGTTAAAAACGGGCGCGCCGCCAAATTCTTGCGATAACGCGGCCGAAAGACGCGGCGAGGTTAACAAAAAAAAGAAGAGAAAACAAGCATCCAAGGCTCCCCGGGCGCGCGACGCCACTCCTCTCGAAAGCGTGTTGTCGCCGATGAACCTCCTCACCCCACAGCGGCGGCCGGGCAAGCGCTATAAATTTCCAGAACGAAAGGGGCGTGGTCATACCGAGTTGACTCATCGGCCGCGGAGGGCTTTCCAACCGTCTCGCCCTCTTCCCAGCCTTCGCTGCGTATCGCACCGACGAAATGACGAGAAGCGTCTGGAATGTCGCGCGCAAGGTATTTAACCGAGCAGCCGAGATGAGAGATCAGGAGGAGACGGAAGTTAGCGCCAGAGCGCGTAGGGATTCCGCCGTGTAGTCGGCGAAGGTTTTTGGTCCGGTAGGGACGAAGCCGGAGATGAAGAGGATTTCAACCTGAGGGGTGAAAGCTCGAGCTACAGGCAAGAGCGTGTATACCGCTATCGAGCGAAGACGCGGGCAACAGCTGCGTGTGTGAAGACGACGGATTTCCGGCGAAGAAGTTTGAAGCTTAGAGGGTGGCCATTTGAGGACGCGAGGTTTCCTGGAAGAGAAACTTCAGGGGGCAGCGGAACGACAACTACGCTGGACTTCGAGTGAGTGATTCTCGGAAGAGTATCATCTAGACTTTGGTTCCAAGAACTTTGGACTGAATAGGTTTTCTATCTCTTTAGTCTTTAAGGGTCTTGGTTATTCAATGCATGCGACTGCATTGTAGTGCGTAGGGTTGTCCGTGTCCGTTGTTTCAAGCGTGGCTGATTGTATTGTGTAGTACGTTGATTGATTGGTTTGATTGGTGACATATTCTATGCAACTATTGTGAAGTGTGAATTGTTGTGTATTGTTTTCGATCTGCCATTATTGAGAATATAATTTGTTTGTTTATCAACTCTCGGCTCTGACTTCTTCTTTGGGCCACAACCGGCGTCTGCTGGTGCGCCAATAAGGACCACTTCTAAAATTGTCCACGCTTTCGTGGTGCGGTTCGGGGGGCCGATACTTCGGCTCTTGGAATTAGCCCGGCGATCGCCTCCCTAATAAACGGGACATGTGTGACAGTCGACGCGGCACGATCAGCGGCGAAGAGAGCCTACTTCTGAGATACGTCCGTCGGACAACACCAGAAAAGGACGCATGATTGACTACCTAACTCTGAGGCACAATCTTCGAATTGCCCAGCTGCGTACCCAGCAAATAGAACGCACCCCAACTTTCATTTCGCTTTTTTTATTCCGCTGATTCTTTGTCATTCCGCTAATAAAACAGCCAACCTCGCACACGCACTCGCGAATCTGCCGTAGAATACAAAAAGCCCTCAAAGAGAAGTAATAAATACAGAGGCAAACTTCTCCGCCAAATCTGCCGGCAGTATGGCACCACTGTCCCTTCAAATCTGCAACGGGGTATTCAACGGCAAACAGAACTTTGCCGTGGCGTTTAACTACTCAATCTGCGGCTCCAGTTACTGGAGTGTAGCTGTGGTTCAACTGACCTAATCCTTAGGTATCCCTTTTCAGTGGAAGAAAGTCAATCACTTCAAACAGTTGTGTAATTCATCGCTTATAACTAACTGGCTGGCGCTATTTCTCTGAGTGTTTCTTCCGTGCGGTTTTTGAGAATAAGAAAAAAGCATCTAATTTCTCTTGGCCTCATAGACAACACACTGCAGTGCCCTGTAGCGCATGGGAAAAGAAGGCATAAAAAGAATAGTGGAATAATATAGATAAAGAATTTGGAGTGGCAACTGGCAGAATAGAAGGATATAGGAAAGTTAGTGATTAGGTCGAAGACGTCCAAGGGTGGGGCACTACACGTTGAGAGCGGCGCAACGTCAGGAGGTCGCAGAGGGCAAACCAGTCGGTGAAAGCTACGCTGGCGTCGGATATCGCGTGCAGCACAACCGGTACGCTAGACATCCTCCAAGCAACTCCGCTAATTTATGCTATAATCAGTAGAACGGTTGATAAATGTGAAATTTTGTGTTAATGCATATACTGAGAGTAGGAATAGAAATGAAAGAGAAAAATTAAGGAGATATAGCAAGTTCGAAAAGACGGCTCCTCATATTAAAAAAATTACTTGGACCCTGGCCTGATATGGATCTTCAGAAAAAGGCGGACATCTTCCTGACCAACTTCTTAGTGGAGACTAGTTGGACAAGTGCCTGGGGTATACAACCAGGGGTTCACATATATGAAATGATGTGTTAGTGCATATACTGAGAGTAAAATAGAAAGATGTGTGTGCGAACATTTTTGACAGTGCGAAGTGCTGCAAGCAAACTGTACATTATTATGTAATTTCAACTAGTATGAGTTTTTATTTGTTTTTTTGGTGACTGTTCAGTTTTGGGTACCATTCGGTAATATTATTGTAATTTTTTCACTGGAGAACATATTCATATGGAGTAGTCAAGACAATGTTCACCTGAACTTTTCCACAGCAAGACAGCTGTAACAGAACATAACAGAACGGTGCGAGTAGCATGCATAGTGTGGATGATACGTAGTGGACGCGGCAAATGAAATTGATACAGTCGTGGCCACGGGACTAACACCTCGAATGAGCCATCTGTTTTGTATTACGGTATGCGCTGACACAGTTATTGCCTCTTATCTTTATAGGCTGCCATAACACACCTCTTTATTTTAGAATGTGGCGTATGACATCACTGGGAAATGAACGATGGCGAGCAACACTGGATCGATCTGTTTGTTGGCGCCTAAGACGTACCTGTACTCATTCAGTGTCATGGTTTTTCGATGGTTGCTCTTTTCCTCCACTTTCCTTCACGTAAGTTTGAGGTGACTTACTTTGCTTTCCTCCTCTGACAGTTCTTGTCACCTCCCGCATTACATCAACACCACGCTCCGCGTTCGGTTTTCTTTCATCCTCATCTGCTAAGCAGGCGATCGCTCAATTTTGGTTTCACCGACGAATCGAAAAGAAATTGGTGACTAAGATCTTAACTGTGCAACATCCTAACGCAACATAATCATATTCATTCATCTACGAAACTCGTATTGTCTGTTTGGAAGTGAAATATAACGTTTGTAATCCCTGACAACATGACCACCATATTTGTTCTTGTGCCTATGTTGTCTCACATTGCTGAATTTATACGTTGCTAGACTCAAATGTATGACTCTTTCTTCAGCAGTGTTTTATTTTACCGATGTCAACAGTTGAACCCGCTCAGATGCCCTTGTGAACGCTTGCTTTTTTATGGATACCGAATTAAAATCATGTACAAGTAGCTTTGCTCTCTGCGTTCTGTCCAATATTGGTAAAAAATGTTATTCGTCAAGTGAACGTTCTTGACGTCAAGTTTACGCTGCATTACCGATGGCGATGGCTACTGCCACAACGAGGTTCATTCCTAGAGAGTGCTTCATCTTGATGGCTGTAAGAAGAACATATGCACAACACTCAAAAACAAACAGGAATTTCTTCAAATTACTTGTTCGTTACATTGTACAAAATTACTTTGATTTCTTATTCTGCACAGAGTTGCAGGCCTTGCGCACAAGCTCAGGCCAACATCTCTGCGTTATTGCAATGAATTTTTCCTGTCTGTATTTTTTACTCAGAGACGCGATATGGACAAATTGCTCCAAAATACTGCCAATCTTTTTATTTCCATCAATATTACTGTAAATAAACATGTTTGCTACTTCGGTATCCTACAGTAAAGGCTTATACATTTTACATCACTAAAGAACCTGTAGGTAAATTTGCGTTGCCACTGTGTTTATATTGTACATATATTTATTTATATATAAATTTGAAGCATTTCTTAGCGAACTTCGGCGACTTTGAGCATATCTATCTATCTATCTATCTATCCTTATCTATCCATCTATCTACCTATCTATCTATCTATCTATCTATCTATCTATATCTATCTATCTATCTATCTTTCTATTATATGCGAAGCATTTCTTAGCGAACTTCGGAGACTTTAAGCGTATCTGTCTATCTATCTATATAGCCGCCAACGACTTTTAGCTCTCCTGGCCGTTTAGATGATGGCATCCATACCAACTCGGTGTGGCATTACCTGAATATATGAGAAGCATATTTGACTAGTCATTACATGAAAATCATGACATGTGTGTCATGAGTGTCATAATTTACATTTTAAGGTCTTGCTTCTCTTGCGGTGGTTTCATTCACATGACATGTTGCAAAGCTGGTATGGTATGACATGATTGCATGGCAAACAAGCGAATGACCCTAACATGAAAACCATGACATGCATGTCATGTAACAACACGACCTCATGCCACGCTCATGATGCCCTCTCGGCCATTTCGCTTGCGTCACATATACCGAATTTGGTATTACGGTACGTGAATGGATGACGAAAGTATCTGACTGGTGCAAACATGATAATCATGCAATGCGTGCCATGTAACAACATGACTACGTGCCACGCTCATGATGCGCTGGTGGCCGTTTCGCTAGCTTCACTTATACGAAATTCGGTATTACGGGACATGAAGGGATGATGAATGCATGAGACTGGTACAAACATGATAAACATTAGATGCGTGTCATGTAACAAGATGACCACAGGCTATGCTCATTATGCGCTCGCGGTCGTTTCGCTAGTTTCACATAAACCAAAACTGGTAATACGTGACGTCAATGAATGATGAAGGTATGTGACTAGTGAAAACATGATAATCATGAGACGACTGTCATGTGAGAACATAATTACATGCCACAGTCAAGGCGCCAATACATTTCGACGTGCCGTGGGGCGCGTGATCACAGGCGTTCATTTCGTCGCGTCACGCCGGCGTTGCCACGCCAGGCGCCGGTCCTGCCATATACTCGCAGGCACGCGCTGCGTTGCTTTGACGCATGCACGTTTTAGCGCGTCCGGCATCCCTCCGTCTCGAAAAGAGGCAGACGCAGTGCTGTCTGAATAACGCATTGGCGCCAAATGCAGCATGTGGCATTTCGCGCCGGTTGCCGTAGGGCCACGCCAAAGGACTGCTGGTCGCGCCGGTCGCACTTGGCGTCAGATTGTAGAGTGCTCGCGTTTGCTAACGAGGCGTTGCTGTGCCCAGCGTGCGCGCACGTAAACGTTACGATGAAGCCTATTGGGCCCTTCATGATGCACTTGAGGCCGTTTCGCTAGCTCCACACATACCAAATTTGGTGTTACGTGACTTCAATAGATGACGAAGGTATGTATATGACTGGTGCAAACTGGATATTAATAAGACGCGTGCTTCTGACAACATACCACCCTCATAGCGTGCTCGCGGCCACTTCGCTGATTGACTTATATGTGGAGTTTACCGTCCCAAAGCCACCGCATGATTATGAGAGATGCCGTAGTGGAGGGCTCCGGAAATTTCAACCACCTGGAGCTCTTTACCGTGCACCCAAATCTGAGCACACGGGCCTACAACATTTCCGCCTCCATGGGAAATGCAGCCGCCGCAGTCGGGATTCGAACCCGCGACCTTCGGGTCAGCAGCCGAGTACCCTAGCCACTAGACCACCGCTTCGGGGCCGCGGCCACGTCGCTAGCTCCACATATACTAAATTGGGCTTCACGTGACGTAAATAGATGACGAAGGTAAACACATCCAAGCATCATAATCATGACACGGAAGTCGTGGACGGAGCAGTTTACCTCCACCTCGTAACGATGTGGTGATTTGAAAGTGGCATATCAATATTCCTCAATCGTGCTTCGCACATCATGGATTCCCACTGTATGTGGGAATGGAATCGTCTGATCACAATAGCGAGCTAATCGTCTGGTCACAATAGCGAGCTTAGTGTCATTTGGAGTGAGTGAACTAGTGCCCACCGAATACCACTTTGATGGCACGCTGCTACAGAAGAAAGGGAAGCGCACTTTTTAAATGATGGTGATGCTGATGGGCGCTTAAGTACGAAAAAAACTATTTCTTATTTGATGCATTGTTTCTTAATAGCGCATTGCAGCTGTAGGCACGTTTTAATATAAAGTTTACCTAAAAATTCAGTGCCCACAGCTATTGTGCCGCGTGTCCTGGGATTGTGGCTGTAAATAGCCTAAATTGAGAATCCTCCTTTACAGCCACAATCCTCTCGGATTGTGGCTGTAAATAGCCTAAATTGACAATAAAAGTGTAGCTTTATTCACACAAAACGATTTTATGCTGGGGCCTACCAAGACTTCAGCGACGTATTTTCGTCATAAAAAGGACGTAAGAAGATACGAACAATCAGAAGACAACGACAAAAAGGCTGTCAATGGGAGTCGAACCCATCGCCTCTGGATACACTTCATCATATACCCAGCACGCTATCTACCGCGGCATGGTTCTATGCTGTGTAGGCTTTAAAAATGCGCCTTTTATATATACCACTGTCCTCTCACATAATGACCGTGTCATCCACAATTAGTTTTTTCAACGCGTCGTTTCTAAGCGCCCATCCCATTCAGTGCCTTTCAAGTAGTAGAAGGGTCACATCGTAAACGCCTTAACACACCCACGGGTTGTGATCTTAAGGCGCCAATACACTTCATTGTTACCCGGTTCGCGTGCGCACCGGCATTCGTTTCGTCGTGCCACGCCGCCGATGCCACGCTAGGTGCCGATCTGCCTGCCATATACTCGCAGGCACGCGCCCCACTGCGTTGCAATGATGTTTGCGCGTTTGAGCGCGTCCGGCGTCCCTCCGTCATGAAGAGGTGCCGGCGCAGTGAAGTCTGGGTACCGTAGTCGTCGCGAAACGATGCAAGCCGCATTTCGCGCTGGTTGCCGCTGGGTTGTGCTAACGGACGCTGTTCACGTTGGTCGCGCTGGTCCCACCTGGCGTCAGACAATAAAACGCTTGCGTTTTGCTAGTGCAGCATTGCTGCGCCCAGCGTAGCGCGCGTCAATCTTACGTCAGAATATATTGGGCACTTTACCCCAAACGTCAACGTCGCTCATAACATCAAGCTATACAAAAACTATAGTTGGCGGCAATTTTATTTCGTACTGAAGAGAAAGCTACAGAGCAAAATCACTTGCATCATATCGCCAGTGAATGTAGTTCTAAAGAAGTGCCTGTATTTGTAAGCTGAAATATGAATGTTCCTCTTTCATTTTCTACGTGAAGCAATTTGAGACAGGTCGGAGCTCTTATCTGTGAGATATTCGTATTTATTTTATTTTAACTGTAGTAACTTTGCAATTTTGATTAGGTGAAAATGTTCCGCCTCCTTATATGCACCTGAAACGCAATGGGGCGTCTGCGTCTACATGAAACGCTGATAGTGTGCTCCCGTCACTTTCTCCAGCGTTACGATAGGCGCATCCAAACGGACTACTTCACCTAGTACTACATGCGCAGAAGCTCCGCCTCCGTAGCTTTCCTTTAATAGCCAAGAAAGGTTGTCGGTGAGTATATATATATTGCCATGTGGCGCCGGGATGTAACTCGGCGTATTTTACGTACCCTCATTATGCGAAACGTCCTGGTCTGCCAATGGGAAGACACGACGCACGTTGCGTTACCCTGTGGTCACGCCCTGCCGTTCTCTAACTCTCACAAGGCGTGGCTAGGTGACATTAGCCTAAGTATGGCGTATGGCTTGGTTTTGTGCAAGTTTCGTCACAGATAAACGAGCCGAAGGGGTGTTTGCACTCGACGTGCGGTTGAGCAGTGCGGGCGGTGGAGTGGGTCAAGTGAGAGCGAAGTATGTTGCGAACGGGTGTAGGAGACAAAGTAATGTAAGAGGAAGAGATAAAAAGATTCTATTTTCTGCCTGCCTTCACGCAGGCACGGCTCAGCGCAAGGGCGGAGGAGGCGGAAGCTACGGGTGCTGCGGCGAGGGTGGTGCGAGTGAGGAAGAGAGTGACGTCAGCAGCACATTGGAAACGAAATCATCAAGGGAAGCGTGACTGTGACGCGCAGCAGTGGCGTGACCTACTTGGCACAGCTCCAACACCTGCGGCGAGGAGAATGCGCTGCGGCGCGTTCGCACGGACTCACGTACATACGATCTAATATCCTTGGTTTCGGATAACATCGTATAACTGTGTGGTATAACTTGGCTTCGTATAATATACTATAACTGTTTGTTATACTGTTCGGATAACTTGTTTGTTCTCGAGTGCCTGTTATCGAGGCTAGTTACTTCGTCGTATTGAAGTAAGCTTTGCTAATGCGGTGGCCGGCAAGTGCCTTTTTCAGCCGTAGTCTTCAAACAACGCCTTTTAGCAGCTTGCGAATTACTAGCGGTAAAGTGCCCTCACTCAAAGTTCAATAGGTTGGTCTGTGTGACAGGGTATAAAAGGGCACTCGCTGGTGAAAACAAGGGAAATTGGAACATAGTAACTGTAATAAAAATTAAGACAGATTGCAGTGACACATCAAATGGTTGAAATTCAGCCAGGGTTAACTCACCAGAACGTGGATCACGAAGCCTTGGTTCGAAGGCAAATGTCAGATTAACTGCAAGCCCGTATGTACATTCCTTTTATATACTGCGAAGAAGACCTGGCACGTACTGTTTGTGCAGCTTCAGAAAGTGCGATGGCCTGTATTCTGACAGGCAATATTCAGAGCAGACTGATTTTGCTTCACTTCTGACGTACGAGATGATAGCGCAGTTCACAATAAAGTGTAGAGGAGATAAAAATTTAATTACTTTGCTTCTCAATAATCACCGTTAGAAGATATTTGAAAATGCAGCTTGCCAGCCTGCAATTTCATGCTCGCATCTAACCGACACGCATTCGTTAAATACCGCATTACCTCGAGTATAAGGCCCGCTTTATTTCTAGTTTATCGATACTTCGAGCGGATGCTGTTGTTACAACCGAAAACTGAAGTACTATTTTCGTCTCCGCGCTACCATCGAGTAAATACCGCAGCACTAAACCACTATAGCCTAAAAGCATAGTACATTTTGTATTGACATTGTGTATCGAATTTTCACTGTGGGCAGTGCGAACCTTGACGAAAGACTAAAAGGAACGGACGCAGACAAGTGCTCTCCACAGCCAAATTGAGTTTATTAGAGATCTCGCCCAGGTATCAGTTTTGAATATTGTATATAATTGTTGATATCAATCATATATTCTCTTTTACGCAAGATCATGCTTCTGATAGGCAGCCAGCTGCAAAAGAACATCCGGTGAAGCTTCATAATCTTAGAACATGCCATCCTTCTACTGATTTTATCATTCTGCTTGAATCGCTCGCTCGTCTCACAATAATGACGTGCTATTTTGTATGTATCTTTAAAATATTAGAAACATTATTACTGAGAAACTGGCGGTAAAGCAATACAAATAGGATTGTTGATAAAATGACACTACAAAGGGGAAAACCTCCAGGTCTGCGCAGAAGACGTAGACCGGTTACCATGTAAGCTGACGAAGCGACAATCATAGCGCCCGCAAGATGCACCCTTATGGCTACTGCGAATTCATTTGGAGGACGTCCACTGCGCAATAAACAATACTATTGAATGAAGCAGCGATGAACCCACTAGGAGTGCTTAAGAAGAAGAAGAAGGAGAAGAAGAAGAGCCTGGAAAGTTTGTTGCGAAGAATGTTCTGCATCAGTAGGCGAACTTACCAACATTTCCTTGTCGATTCCGTATCCTGACGGTTCATACATACCTAACTTTTACAGCTATTCGTTCAGACGATCAGAATATGTATTCATCAACGACCCAGAAGTTTTTTCTTTCTCATTGAGCACGTTTTCATACACTAAAATTATTTTTAGAAGCATTTAGGCAGAATGAACGTAAAAACAGGAGGTGTAACAGCAGCAAACGTGACAAATCAAAATTTCATCATAGAATAAGATGATATTTTCTCATATAGGCCTAAATTTATATAACAAAGAGTCCTAAATAGCTGCTCGCAAGATTATCTTGCAGACGTGGAAACAACTAATGTAACAGGAAGTGATGCTTCTCTAATAGACGGAAAGGCAGGAGTGGGTATGTATTCTCCTTCACTTGACTGTTCGTTTTCAGTAATGCTATAAGACTTCACACCAATTTTTGATGCTGAACTTTTGGCAATTGTTCTAGCACTACAAAAACTAACTTTTAACACCCTTACTACTGTAATAAATGAAGACTGCCTGTCCTCATGTACGTCGCTTACCGCTTCATCTGAATCAGCGTAAGACATTTCTTACGCTGATTGCTCCATAGCTGAAGCTTCTAAAATTGTTATGGGTACCTGGACATTGCGGATTAGAGGTAAACGTAATGGCGGACTCGTTAACTGGAGCGGCAATAAATGGACAAATACGTTCTGTCATTCCGATACTGGCCAGTATACCGGCGATAAGATATCGAAATGTTTTAGTCAGGGCTGATGCCATAGAATTAGCAACACCATGGACATAACTTAGACACTTAAAATATTGATGGAAACACCACTGGTGTCATACTAGACAACTGGAAGTCACGCAAACTATATTACGATGTCGTGTGCCCCCTATAGATCTATATTCACACAGGGCTGCTCTGGGAATATCTCCCCTAGGCAGCTTTTTTTTCAAATATAGAATCAAAAGAGCATTAATTTTTGTCATGTCGCCGTTACAGACTGTTAGAAAAACATCTCCTTATCATCCTATTCGCTAACATTGGGCTGCCCTTCACCATTTAGAATATACTCTCCTTCGGTGCTTCGGTTCTGGGCGACAACCAAAGGATCACCTTTGATGCCGTCTGCAGTTATGTTTATGAAACAAAACGAATGCGCCTCTAAATACCTATTTGTATATTTATCATTGTAGCATAATCAAGAAACTTCTAAACATCAATTTTGAACGTGCTGCAAAATACTGCATTTTTAATTCAAGATATATGCTCTTCTGTCTCGTCGGAATGGCAAAAAAGTATTACTGCACTCTTTCTGTGTTTACGTTTGCTTTATCTTCATTTTGTTATCTCACATTCTTCCTATTGTTAGGATTCTGTATCACTTGAAAGGCTTTGAATTTCATATCTTCAATTCTCGGCTAATCCTACTGAATGGGCAATAGCAGTACTGAAGGCATCATCATCATCACACACACACGCTTGAGAATCGGCCGAGAACTAAGTAGTTCTAACGAAAACTTTGTTTTGTTAGTTTACACCTCTAAAAAATGAGAGTAATGTGATAGGCGTATTTGCAGAGCTGCTGCGGTTGATGAAATCAGGGTGGTGAATAATTGCGCCTGAGCTATTTCGCAATAAGAAAAAACGCATTTTCAGCTCTGCGAAGGTAACTTGCACTCAAGAATGTTGGAGTGATTATCAGGCCGTAGCTACGAAATACAAACAAGCCCTCAAAGATGCCAAGGATTGATTTTCAATACTACATTACCATCACTTTTAATTACTAACTCTAAGCAACTTTGGAATGTAGTGAACAAAAGAGACAATTCCTCAATCACCCTTAAAGATGCAAACAATCGCATAATCAAACTTGATGAATCCGCAAATGTTCTTAACCCTGTATTTGTCTCTGCTTTTTCACAAAATGTGTGTTCCGTAATTCCCACATATGCTAGTACGGATTTCTTAACAATGGACGCCATTGTCTTTGATGCTGCCGGTATAGAAAAAGTCATGAAAAATCTAAAAGTTTTATTATCATGTGTTGTAGATGGCACCAATTCAAAGTTTTTAATTAGTACTAAAGTCTACAGTGTCATTATTCTGGCTAATATATTTCAGCAATCCCTTCATACCGGTTGCATTCCTGAAGACTGGAAGGTTGGGATGGTGATTCCCTTGCACAAATCTGAGGATAGGCATTCTCCATATAATTATCGACCAATCTCACTCACATGCATTTCATGTAAAATTATGGAACATCTTATTTGCTCTCATCTCGCATCTTTTCTACAGTCAAACTCCTTTTTTACAGATCACCAGAATGGATTTCGCAAGTCGTTTTCATGTGAAACACAACTTTTGACATTCACACATGACCTAAATTTCATTCTTCACAGGGGTTCCATTGTCGACTGCATAGTCCTGGACTTTTCAAAAGCGTTCGACAAGGTTTCTCATCAACTGTTTCTTTTAAGACTCAGTAAACTTAGCATTGATCCGAACGTTCTTCAATGGCTTCACTTTTTTCTCACTGATCGTTCCCAATTGGTCACTGTGAATAACACCTCATTCATCACTTCTGCAGTTGAATCGGGCGTGCCTCAAGGCTCTGTGCTGGGACCTTTGCTTTTCCTCATCTACATAAATGACTTACCTGATAATCTATGTTCATCAATAAACCTGTTCGCTGATGACTGTGTTATATACCGTGTTATTAACAGTGACTCTGACGTTGATATTCTTCAATCATGTATAAACCGTGTTCGTGACTGGACTAACGCGTGGAACATGGAGTTAAACACTAACAAGTGCAAGCACATGCGCGTTTCACGTCACGATACAACATTGCTCTCCTATCCTCTTAGTAATACTAACCTAGAACCTGTGTCATGTTACAAATATCTAGGCGTACTCATCAGTTCTGATCTTTCCTGGAAGATGCATGTAACAGATGTAACCAATAACGCTAATCGTGCAATGGGCTTTATACGCCGTAATTTTCGTCTTTATTCCTTTCCAATAAAATGACTTTTGTATAAATCTTTAGTCCGTTCCAAAATGAAATATGCTGCATCTGTGTGGGACCCCAGCCAAGAAACACTTATTCATCAGCTTGAATCCATCCAGAGTCGGGCTGCTCGTTTCATTCTTTCTAACTACCATCGCATCTCCAGCGTCACTTCCATGAAAACAACTTCCATGAAACAACAAGAATAAATTGATAACCCCTTCTTCTTATGTATCCGCTCGCATCGACCATCGTCATAAGGTGGACATTCCCACATGCCACACCAACCATTTTTACGATTCATTCATCCCCCGTACGCCAGCAAGTTGGAATCACCTTCCCCGATCTGTAGTCGAGATAACTAATAACTCTATGTTTAAGGCTGCTATAACTAACCTCTCGCCATAATTTTAGGAATATAGTATTTCCATTTTCAGTAACACTTTGTTTTTCATCATATGCTGTTGAAACGATGCATTTTTTGTTTATAGGCACGTGCTTGTGGTTGAGTGTTATATCGTTTGCTTGATCTTTTTTAGTACTAGACTTGTTAAGCTTTGTAGTTATTTATTACCTGTTTTTGTTCTTATAATGTGCACTATTTCTTGTTGGTTTCTTTCAATGATCCATGTAACCACCAATTTTCCGCTTTTTCATTAGGTTGTGTTAAAAATGTAACCCACTCTCCTCTGTAATGCCCTCGAGCCCTGAGAGTATTGAAATAAATAGATAAATAAATGAATAATATAATTGTGGGAGTATTGAAACCACCCACTTGTTGCCAAATCCTCATGGTCCATGCCAGACCCGGGTGGGCTCATATGCCACGCAGTATTACACCAATAACACGCTCCGTCGTTATGAATGACACTTGTACAAAGTCTTTATAAAAAGAAGCTGAAGGGCTGGCATGGATTATAAGCATATTTCTAAATAAGTGAGCTATCTGGTGGTGCATCACTCGATTAAGGCAATACCTAAATAAAGCGCATAATTGTGTGATCAGCAAGTATTCACCGTTGATTCGCACTCACTCCAAGGGTGATTGCATCACCCATGAAATGAGTGATGCCATCACTTTCAGAACAATGCACATAGCAGCATAATTTCGTCAAATGAAAGTTTATATAGGCGTTTGCAACTGCTTGCGGAGGCAAGGTACCGTTGAGAATGGCTAGCATTCGTCTTACACAAAGCTTCTGCAGGCTTCTAGATAGTGGTGTGTAATAAGTACCTACATAAGCGTAGTCCCTCGGCAGTGGAACCGAATACCTACGAGGTAAAACTAATTACAAGCGTTCGTTCGCTGCGGTTCTGTAGCGGTGACGGTGCTCATCTGCTGACTTGAAATGTTGTGGGTTGGATCTCAGCAGTGGAAGTCACATTTCGGTAGAAGTGAAATAATTGAGGCCCGTTTACTGTGCGATGTCCGTGTACGTTGAAAAACACGAGATGGTCAAAATTTTTGGAGCCCTACACTACGGCATCTCTGGTAATTATACCACGCTTTTGGTGTGTGAAACGCCAGATAATATTATTATCTACAAGGGTCTGACAACATATAGTAGATCAAAAGAACAAATATATAAAAAACATTCACCACGGAGTGAATGATGATGAGTGGCGTGAAGCGTCTGTCCATCCGTCCATTCATTGGTCAGCCCGTCTGTATGTCTGTCTGTCTGTCTGTCTGTCTGTCTGTCTTCTGTCTGTCTGTCTGTATGTATGTCTGTCTGTCTGTCTGTCTGTATGTCTGTCTGTCTGTCAGTCTGTCCGTCCGTCCGTCCATCCGTCCGTCCATGCGTTCGTCTGTCTGTCTGTCTGTTTACATGTCTGTCCATTCCTATCACACTAGAGCACGGATCGGATAGGCGGACGGTCGCTTCGCCGAACTCATCATCAATCGCTCCGTAGATACGCTGCGAATTTCTTATTATGACAGCGCCATCTATTCTCTTTAACTCATATACCTCCAAGCTTATAAAAAATAACTCATTTATTTCCCTAAAATGATTTCTACTACTACATACTAAACAGAATAGAGATTTTGTTGAACAAATTCTATCGAACAATGATTTTAGAGCCGTCCTATATGTAGAGCAGCAATGTATGACACAACGCCAACAAAAAAAACATTAGCGCCTATCACTGCTATGCGAAAGACACTCCACACCCAATAATTGACGAGGAATCGACAAAAATAGCAGCATCGAGAACAAGTTGACTCTACATTACTGTTTTTCGCGGTATGGCGCTCAGCTACACGCACACAAAATAGCTATTTTGTGACAGCAAGCACATGGCTTTTTGTAGCCAAGCGATCACCTAGACTTGCATGTGACGAAGACAGGGCATCGTAAACACACCTTAGGTGGCGCTACCTTTTTTACGAAAAAAACGTTGGAGTTACAGTGAAAAGTTTCAACGTCCTACTTTTAGGGCACTGGGCTTATATGGGCTAATCGTCAAATGTACAAAAATATCTAGCGCCATCTAGTGATAATATTTCCAAGGACGTATACACACAACGCCATCAAGTGAGCAATTTATAAACAAGAAGCGGCTACATACATACTACACGCATACGGAGGAGATAACGACGCACACCCTACCTAAGGAGATTCGCCCATAAAATTAAGCTTGGGGCTGACCTCATAATTCCGCAACATGAATACCGCATGTGCTTTTCAGGCAAATTCTCTTTTCGGCATCGTGATGGACGCTTCTGAATCTTTGTGTCTGAAAATGAATAGTGTACATCAGCATGAACTGCATGCATCCATCAGATGCGTTCTTGCTAAACTACATAATGTGGCATCATGGTCGCTGAGTTATCAACAGAAAGGTAAAAGATTCACCACAAGTTCATTGAAGCATTTCGTATTCAAAACATGGGAGGGAAGTGTGTAAGTCATGCGTTCATCCCGATTGGACTATTTGGACTATTTGAAAAGCACAAGTAATTATTATGTTGCAGATGTGTTAAGTCCGCCTCAACCTTGCACCACAATGACAATAAAAACAAAGCAATGTCAAACGAATTGCACAGGCTCGAGCAACACCCACTACCCACCGTCACGCAGCGGCACCTCCGAAACCTGCAAGACGACGACGATTCCACCCTCGAGTTCACATCTACCCTACTCAATGTTCGAATCGTATGCACACACGTAGATAATTTGGAACGGGATCCCATACTCACTGCAAATAACGTTTATTGTTTCATCGGAACCTGGAATGCCAAAAGACTTCACCTCAAATGATGCGTTTCTGTCGTTTGCGTCGATCATACAGGTCGTCCTGCTAGTGGGGTTGCCGTGTACGTGAAGCCGACAAAAAAAGCGCAAGATCTGGAACTACTGCCAACAATACAAAGCCACAACAGTGAATACGTTGCCATTGATTTGGAAGGGGTCATCATCGTGACCGTCTACCTTGCGCCCCATCTCTCCGCTGGGTACGTCAAGGCGTTCATAGACGAGGTAATGTGCAAGTACGACAGGAACATACCATTTCTACTCGTCAGCGATTTCAACGTCGGTCGTTGCAGACAGAAGTAAGAACTGGTTGGTGGAACACATAGCAATCAGACACGGACTCAGCTGCTTATCGTTAGACCACCCGAAACCAACCGCCGTCAGAGGAACTTGCATTCGATGTAGGGTTTGCTGACTTTACGTTAACACCCATACAGGGACCACTATCCGCGCGTTTTACTGATCAGAAAGCAGTGATAATGAAGGACCACGTAAATTAGCAATACAAGAAAGTTTGATGTTTATCATATACACGGTGTTTCGCGCTCCTTATATGATGCACTGGGCGAATTTCCCGAAAGAGTTTAAAGGTTTATTGATTATTCTCCCTGGAGCTACGCGCCAATAGTCATCATTCACCTCGTCGATATGCTGTGATTTTTTGTTTTGTTTTGATCGTTTTTATTCTTTAATATTCTAGGTTGTCGAACACGTGTACTTAGTCATATCTCGTATTTGGGTCCACTGCGGTGGGCGTGCGCATTTTCGGACATGAAAGTGCTTATTGTTGCTTAAAATAATACAGTTCTCAGTTAGCACCAACGGTGTCTATTTCTTTCTAGTCCACGTGTGTTTGTCTAGTAATGGAGTAATTAATGAGTTTAAAACTCGCCCAATTGTCAGCATTGATCATCAACCAACGTTTCAGAAAGTTTTACGTATCTGGCGCTGTGTCTGGCTGCAAGTGATGTTCTGGCGTGCCAGTATTTGCACCGCATTCCACCCATATGAAGAATGACAGCTCATTATTGAGATGGAGATTGCATGATAAAAGAGGATGCCTTAAAATAGACAGTTGCATGTCACGAATGACAGCTAATTATTGAGATTGCGATTGTATGATAGAAGAGGATGCCGTATAATAAACAGTTTGAAAATAACATGTCTGTGCGACTTCGAGGCTATCATGAGACATGCTCTACTTTCGAATTCGCAAAAGATATTTATCTTTAATTATGCAGGATTAAGCCGATCCAAGTGCTATTCTATATTGGAGGTTGAAACACCGTGGCTCTAGCCTACATGACATCTATTTGGTTAAGTTTTATTCGTCAGTGGTCTTTATTTAGGGGTCATTGATTGACCGATTGATTGAATATTTGATTGACTGATTGTTTGATTGATATATTTTAAGGTGCGCGCTGAGCATTTGTTTTTCATACCTCACAATAAGGAGAGAGAGAGGAACTCTTTATCGGAATGCAGGGAATTTAGCCGGCGTGTAAAATTCGCTGACTTGCTACTCTGCGTGGGGAAGGGGATTGAGGATTAAAAGTACAGTAAGAAGAGAGAGAGAAAAAAAGACGAATTGTGAATATAGATGATATAATAAAAAGAAATAAAGGTAAAGTCCACCTTTTTGACCATTGAATGGGGGCGTGCGTTAATAGTTTCTTTCGTGGTGTCAAGCTACAGCTACAGCTTGTCTAGCTGACCGATGCTGTCCAAGTACGCAAACAAAAGTTTCATAGCACGCCTTTGTTAAAAGGGCAGGCTAAAGGTCCCAATACTCAGTCAAGGGAGAAAGTTCTCTCGGTTATAGAATGAACGCAATGTTCATAAAGCGCTCTCCTCAGCATACGCTCTACATACGCTCTAACAATATATGTTCCACAGATTCGATGGAGCCACAGTTGTTGCAATACGGACTCGCTGACTGACCGAAGCGGTGCCGTAGGCTGTTAACATAGGCACTGTTTAGATGTAGACGATGGTATAGCATTTCCAGGTGGCGAGGAATTTCGAATGAGAGTCTTGTTCTCAGATAGGGGTCGATTGAGTGAAGGAAGGCATGATGATGTGTCGGAAGGTTCCAGCGTCCTTATTTTTTCAATTGCAAGTGTTTTGGCCATCTGAGCTGCATCTAATTAGTGAAATAAATTCGTCTGTAATTGTGGTGTCGAAGACCCTTGCGTGCTGCTTCATCTGCTTTTTCTTTGGCGGAAATTCTACAATGAGCCGGTATCCACTGAAACGAGATATAGTTCCCTGCGGTCACAGCCAGGTGATGTAGATATGCTATGTCGAACGAAATGGGGTGACAATTCGTTTTCTTTAGGAGGTTGAACAATATCTGTTGTGCTCCTTTGGAGTCGGTGAAATATACCCATCAGTCCGGCGTTCGGCGCAAGATGTAGAATGATTGTTTGATAGAGCGGTGGTCGACAGTGGCCTGCCCATTGCAAAGGGCCCCCCTATTTTCACAATCTCCACCATTAGCCACTTCATGACTGCGTGCCGCTAGTCGAGTGCCTTTACCATGCTTTAATTATGATGGTTATGATGATTACGACGACGACGAAATGGCAACACCAGATCGCTTCCGCCTTCGAGTAGTTTTACGCAAGTGCACGAGAAACCCTGTGAGTATCTCGGATTCATAATTCTCCTCTGAAAGGTTGTTTTGTTTTCAAATCGCAGTGTTAGTATATTCGTTAACCCTACAATATACAACACAATATTCAGGTGATCTTTCGAAAAAAGCGCACAGTACCAAGAAAACGTTATGGCGACAAGCGCTAAAAGCAATGTCCTTTTACGAGTAAGCTCTCAAACTTGTGCTAGTACAGAAGGTATATGAACACTAGTGTCTGTCATTCTGCCCTTGCATGCTAAGCACTCACAAAATATGTGTCTTGGTACATGATAGTGTCTCAGTGCATTAGGTGACTTTCACATATGTTACCTATCAGGAGTACGTGTGTACTCTCAGTACGTTACCTTCGGCTGGGCACCCGGAGCCATTCCAGTGCCGCGCGAAAGAGCCAAATTTATTCGTATATGTCGGCCCAACGTAGTATCTTCAATGGAGTGAAGGGTGCCGCCGCAGGGTACTTGAACGATTATAAAGGCCTGGCTTACCTTTGCTTTTTATATAATGGTGAATGATGGATACGCCACATTAAGATACTTAAGACACAGGCTGAAGCGCTGATCGACACTGCCGGTAATATCCACGGGTGTGCTAATATTTGTATCAAGGCGCCGTGTACAGCGGCAAGTGATTCAAGCCGAACACACGCAGCATACACTATGGCTGTCACAATTTTTCGATTCACTAATGCGCATAGCCGCACGTTGAGGCTGAGGTTGCTATGACGAATATATATGAAATATCTTGCTAGTCTCCCTTTAAGGCTTCATTTCTCTATTCTCACAAGACTGAAGGTAGGAATGCAAACGAGGCACGTAGTTGGTTGGCCATCATTCATGAAGAGCCGAAAAAAGGCACAGCAATCGGTGAGATAGAGAGAGCGAAAAGCCACAGCTTTGCTGCAAAGGCGAAGTAATGAACGTGATACCAACAAATAGGAAGGTCACGTGCAGAATTGAGGGCAGATCGAAACGTGCCCCTCGTTTCTCACGCAAAAAGGGCACATGAAACGTACTCGTAAGTAGAGATTAATGCGACTAAGAGTCTAAGTTGTTACTTCACTGTGTCTGAAAAGCGCACCCTTTTTGAAAACGGAGGCTGTACAACAATTGTAGAGACTTTTGTGCATCAGGTAACCACGACATACTGTTCCGACGAGACTTAAAGGCTACCGAAGACGTACGATTCTCCCCACTGCAAGATAAGCACCCACGATCGAGCGTGCATATCCTTATTCTCTACGCGGGCCAACGTACCCGTGAGAGATGACAGCCACCGAGCACTCACTGCGTCATCTTGCTGATAATACTGAAAATACGATAGTTCCGCTCCCCCTACCCCCCTCTGAGATGCACGCCAACAGCGGTAAGTGGCAGATATGAATAACTTGCTGTTTGAACGTTCAAAGAGGTACTTGCCGGTGGCTCAGTGGTTAACGCCTCGCCTTCACGACGCCGTTTGATAACGCGGGCCGGAGTCTTTTAAAGGTGATAGTATTTCTTCAACGCCAAAACTTCGGTCTGTCTGTCTGTCTGTCTGTCAGTGCAATTGTCTGTTTGTGATGAGACAAGCGCAAAAAATACACACACTCAGGGAGGACACAAACAGTAAAAGGTGAAAAGGCTTGTTGCTGGAAGCGTTCTCTACGGTGAAAAGACACAAGGAGAACCTTCCGTTCCAAACCATTGTCTCGGAAAGGGGTACCTGGCTACGTCTCGTGTCCGAATGTTTGCAAAAACACCTGAAAACTCTCCGGTATTGTGACCCGTTTTTGGTTTCCAATTCTATGGAAGTAGTGGACTACTTAAAGGGAGATGATGTTAGGGTCTCTGATGCCTTCAGTATTGATGTCGTCGATCTATATTATTCTGTTCCGCATGGTCCTTTACTACAAAGCGTACAAGAATGCATCACCGAAAAAAATGATGAAGTGGCTTTTTGTAACGCCTGTGGTGTGTCTGTAGAAGGTTTTATGGAGATTTTGGCCATGTATCTGAGTTCCACGCTAGTGGGGTGGAATGAAGAAGTGTACGTCTAGAAGGATGGGATTTGAATTGGGTCTAGTGTCGCCCCGATCTTATGCAATGTTTTTTTTTTTGAGCAAACTTGACACAGCAGTAGGTAAAGAGCTAGATGGTATGGATCTGAAGCTGTTTAGATTTGTAGATGACTACCTTGTTTTGGTAAAAAACGATCCGGGTATGAGCACGTTAGTGACTGTTTTAAAAGCTTTTAGGAAAAATGGGTGTGGCTTACAGTTTACCTTTGAGGTGCCAAAGGAACGACGCATTCAGTTTCTGGACCTAGAATTAAAAATTAATTTGTCTCCTTTTCACACGTGTTGGGTGTATCACCATAGATCGGAAAAAACATTGCTGAGCTATCATTCGGCACATTCGAAGATAGTAAAGAATGGGATTACAACTTCTTGCATCGAAGCTGCCCTCATCAAACCGTGCGTACACTCATTGAATGAGAGTGTTTCCGCGCAGATAAAGCGCTTGAGGGGAGCCGCTTACCAAGATGATTGTATCCTTTTGGCCTGTGAGAAGAATCGTCGGGAAGTAAAAAATGCAATCATTGGCACAAGTCAAGAGAGGAGACAAGTTGAGGGTGAAAGAGAGCGGACAGTGGTGATCCCGTATCTGCAGAATATTTCACACAGATTGAAAAAAAGTTGCATTGAGGTATGGCGTGGGGGTCGTTTTTTCAGTGAAAACAAGTTATCAAAGATTTGTCCAGCAGTGGAAAGGTTAGTTAACAAGAAAGGAACTGGAGAATTGAAAAAATGCAGCATAAAGCATGGAAGGAGGTACGTTGAGTGCAAAAAAGATGTTGTATACGGAAGTCCTTTCACATGTGGAAAGGAATACGTTGGTCAGACGGGTCGGTGCATAAATGTGCGCCTTCGTTAACATGAGCGTTCACTAAAAAGGGCCCCTTACACACTTAACGATGCATTGCAAGGAATGCACATGCCAACCGAAATTTTACGACACACGAATAATTGACAGGCACAGCAAGCGGACGACGTGAGAAATAATGGAAGCGTATAGAATAAAAGGAGGGGACAGTTGCGTCAGCGAAGCATCAATTCTACTAACAGATGTGGAATTTGCTTTTTTGGGCGTCACATAACCCAGTGTTTTTCTTTGTGTCACGTTTTTTCTTAGTTCTTGGTACGTGTTTGTTTCCGATTGTGGGCGCGTGCATATTTTGTAATATCACGTTTTCGATGATGACAGGGGAAGTTGAAAGTGACGCACATGCATGTGATGTATTTATTAGTTTTCGCTTCGTAATAAAAATTTCAGTTGCTAGTAAGCGCTTGTCTGTGTCCTCCCTGAGTGTGTGTATTTCTTTGCGCTTGTCTCATCATGAAACATTACCAACACGCCCAACTGGCTGTCATCCTTGTCTGTTTGTCCACAGTAACAATTTTCCTAAAAGCAACAACCGATACCTGAAGCGGCCAACCCCATCCGCAGCACCCAACAATATTGCTCAAGTATTAGCGTTCATACCTGCGCGATTGCCAATAAAAAGCCATTTTTGCGCATATCTAAGGCACCATAACCAGATAGCGATGTTTTGTATGTGTGCCTTTATACTAGCGAAGGCACACACAAGTAATTCTAAGGACCGCAGCGTTTAAACGCTGCGCTGAATGTACAACACATTGCTCAAAAACGCAAGTGTTTCCAACGCTTCGCTAAAACGACATGGTGGTGGGACCTCCAAGTCGCTTTGCGTTTTACTCCTTATCGCCTCCGAGACAGGCGGGCATCTTTCTTCGCGGGCGCTCACGGCTTCCTTCGTTTTTGAAGATAACTGCCAGATGGCGCTCGTGTCTAACGTGCCTCGACACACTCGTTCGCCTTCGCTGCACGGAGAGACTCTCTAACACAGCGCTTCCAGAATACAAAATCATCTGTTTTTTCGGACAGAACATTAAATAAACGTTTGGTTCACTCTCTCCACACGTAAGATTGTCGTCTTTTGACGGCATTTGCAGAGAAACATGCAGATACGGGGCAAATTTTTTTATAACTTTTTTTTTCTGTCTTGCGTTTTCTTATATATAGATACGTATACATATACCGTGCATGACATCGACGCCGACGTCCACTACGACGTCGACGCCTCCGCAACCGTCGAAATCCTGCCGAGATGGCCCATATAATTGATATCGCAATGAAAATAACAACAGGGAAAGCAATAAAAGAGAGGTATCGCGAACTCGAGCACTTTGAGCCCACTTCAAGAAATGCGCATCAAGCTGGTGCACAATGATCAATGATATTAGCTCTGTGTGCGTGGAAAAAAATATTGGTGGACATTCTTCAACCTTTATGCGATGAAACCATTACAATTGTTCTTGGATGCACCGTGGTACTCCTATATGAGGTGAGATATGTCCAGTGAGATAACTTCGTCGAGATATTTCATTATATGACAGACAGTCACCTATGCAATATTCTACTGTGAAGATTGGTATATGGGGTTAAACCCCAAAACTACAATTTCATTATGAGAGATGCTGTAGTGGAGGGTTACGGAAATTTCGACTACCTGGGGTTCTTTATCGTGCACCCTAATCTGAGCACATGGGCCTACAACATTTTCCCCTCCATTGAAAATTCAACCGCAGCCGCCGGGATTCAATCCCACGACCGGCGGGTCAGCAGCTTAGTAGCTTAGCCCCTAGACCACCAGGGCGGGGCCCATGTTTCACTGTGTCAACGTTTTTTCCCGCAGAAGCCAAACTTACATTGAAGACAACTTTGCCTCCAATGTCAGTTTGCTTGACCTTGAGGTATCTTGTAGCTCTGTCTTGGTCGGGAGTGCTTGCCACCGTAATGGTCTGCTGCAAGTCGGAACAGATGATGTCCTGCATAGCCTGCTCCCCTTTGACACCGGCCGTCAGTGCTATCACATCTGCCATGCCTCCAGCGCCAATTCTCGAGATATCTAATCTTCCACATGGTCATAGCACAATTTTGCTAAAATTCTTGGGTAGTAGCGGCATGCGTCCGGTTCGCAAAATTGTATGCTTGGTGTCATGCCTAGTGCGACTGCCTTGCGCGTCTCCCCCAACGCCAGCCTTAGTCAAGCCCTCAGCAGCGGGCACGCTAACTGCGGCTAGCTTATACGTTGTGCGTCTTATTTCGGCTTTCTTCCAACCTATGTCATCGGTGCAATCTTCTGGAGAGATGTCCTCTCCCTCTACTTGGTATTCCATTCTCAGTTGCAGGTCCTGAAATGCGCAGAGCATTGAGTCACGTTGGCAAGCTTGGTTCAGCTTAAATCTTCCGGTGATGTTGCCGTGTGAAAATGTCCTAAAATGGTTTTAAGGTCCACTCTCCAGTACAAAGGTGGTATATGCTGATTTCTTGAAAACTTAGACACACGATGTGACTGAAAACTTGGTGACGAATTCGTGGATACCCCAGCAAAGTATTCTTGAAAGCAGAACTCGATGTTCGCGCGTCCGCACTGGTCGGAACCAAGGAGGATTGATAAAACTGCTGGAGTGGAAATGATTGCGCAGAAGTGAAGCCGTTCCTCTGGCAAGATGGTGGCTGTGGCGCCCATCTTACGAGGGGCATGATAAACTATCACCTTTCAGTGATTAAAAACGCAGCAGTTTCCTCGCACGCCCGACGACGAATTTAATGTGGGAACTTTTTCGTGTCACAGAGTGCTCCAAGCGCATCTTACAGTTACTAGGTTTCCTTTGTGACCCTCTAATTGGAGACAAACTTCTTTGAAGATTCAGTCATCCATACTCCTTTCTGTGTGTTATTTCGTCAGAAACAATTATCTTTTAATATAGAACTAACGCAGCATTTACATAACATATCAAAGCCACTTGATCTTCAAGTGGGCAGTATCAGAAAAGAGCATGTTTCTGCCATCTTGGCAGTGGCAAAAGGAGGCTTCACTTCTGCTGGCAAGGCATTGCGGGAGCTACCACTCCAGCAATTTTTCTTTAATCCTC
Source organism: Rhipicephalus microplus (assembly GCF_013339725.1). Lineage (NCBI taxonomy): Eukaryota > Metazoa > Arthropoda > Arachnida > Ixodida > Ixodidae > Rhipicephalus > Rhipicephalus microplus. The sequence goes on along the minus strand of NW_023612833.1, from coordinate 35,189 downwards.
CTTGGTCGGAACCTAGTGCGTCTCCCTGACCTACCTGTTGCTTGTGATTGTTTTAAACGCAAAGCATTTCTTAGCGCTAACTTCGGTGACTTTAAGCGTATCTATCTATCTATCTATCTATCTATCTATCTATCTATCTATCTATCTATCTATCTATCTATCTATCTATCTATCTATCTATCTATCTATCTATCTATCTATTTGTCTATCTATCTATCTATCTATCTATCTATCTATCTATCCATCTAGGCGCCCACGACTTTCAGCTCTCTTGGCCATTTTGATAGTGCTATCGATACCAAACTTGATATGGCTTAACATGACTTCATATATGACTTAACAAACTTGATATGGCTTAACATGACCAATATATTTCAACGTGACGTGGTGCGCATACTCGCCGGCGTTAATTTTGTCGCTTAACGACGGCGTTGCCCCGCCGGGAGCTGGTCCTGCCACATACTCGCAGGCGCGTGCCGCATCGCGTTGCTTTTATGCATGTGCGTTTCAGTGCGTCCTGCGTCCCTCCGTCCCGAAAAAATTGAGATGCATTGTTGCCTGGGTAACGCATCGGCGCGAAATGCAGCATGACGCATTTCGCGCTGGTTGCCGTCGGGCCGCACCGACGGACGCTGGTCGCGCTTGGTGTAAGACTTCGAGTAGGGACTTTGAGTAGCATAGTAAAGATGTTACTTTACACTATAGAATGCTCTTGTTTTGCTAACGTTGTGTCGCTGTGCACACCGTGCGTGCGTGAACGCTACATTGGTGTATATTGAGCCCTTCATGAAGCGCTAACGACCAATTTGCTAGCACCACTTATACCAAATTTAGTGTTACGTGACGTTAATGGATGACAAAATATATTACTGTGCAAACATGATAATTATGGCACGCGTGTCATGTAAAAACATGACAACATACTACGCTCACAGCGTACTCATGGCCGTTTTGCTAGCTCCACACATACTTAATTCGCTATCACGTGACGTGAATAGATGACGAAGGTACACAACACATCCAAACATGATGATATGGAAGTCATCTACGGCATCATTTACCTCAATTGCGTAACATTTAGCTGAGGAAATTTGCCAATCGATTCATGAAGTGCACGAAGACGAGTCTGTCATTTTTAAGCGGGATTTAGGGAGCGCAGCAATCAATGCGAGTGAGCGGGCACATACCACATGGTATTTTTCTTTAATATGAGGCCACGCGAGGCGAGTCGAAAAGACAGATGTAGCGATTGGTGTAGGGAGATATCCTCGAACTGTATGATGATGACTGAGTGATGCTCGGAGGAGACCAATCTGTGGTGCTATTATGGGCGCTGTTTAATTCCGCCATGTTGTCAAACTTTGTAATGACGGCATTTAGGCCAATCAGAGAGGTCGTGTCCGCTCACATCGCCAATCAGCATTGACCAATGGTGGAATCAGACAACATGGCGGAATTCAACCATGACGAGAACACACGCTTTTCTTAAATACACCGCATGACGGTGAGTTTCTTGTCAGTTTCGTTTTTGCGAAGGTTTCTGGGAATGAAGTCGCAATGAATAAGACAAGTTGTGTACGCTCGCCCTTCGTAAGTGCATCCTACCGCCATTGAAAGTAGTTCCACAATAGCGCACGTATTTTCAACGTGAAATATAAAATTTTCTCGCTATTTTATTCGTAGAGCTTTTTGAGACGAAACGAAGCCGACAGCAGTAAGATATTCTTATTTCTTTTAAACTACTCATTATGTATTCACGTTTCTGGGCGCGTGAAAATGTCCCGTCTGCTTACATGTACCTCAAACGCTGTAGGTGGCATGTCCTCATGTCCCCTATACACGGCGGCATAGAGTTGTGCGTGTAAAGGCAGCTTGCGGTGGCCTTTTACGAAAAGGGTCTATGGCACCCTGGTAACGGTCATTTCCCTTCACATTCCCCTGGAACATGCGGGTGAGCGACAACACGTGTGTACAGTATAGTGTTGTATTGTTCTATCTATCTATCTATGCATGTATCTATCTATTTATCTATCTATCTATCTACCTACCTTTAGCGGAGAAAGAAGAGAGATGTGAGACGGCGTCCAAGGCGGCCGACGGCACCATGCCGATCTCACCACTTTATTCCGCGCCTGAACCGGAGCCACGCTGGCTGTCCACGTTCAATACGCCAGGTGCGTGAGCTCTCTGTGCGAAAGGCACGGCGTTGTGCTCAAGAAACGATGATGGTGGTGATGGCACTACAGGGCTTCCCCTTTAGCGCTTTACGCGATTCGAATACATATGAAAAAAGAAAGAGAGTGACAAACACTATATACAAGAATGGCAATCCATAAAGTGTCCGTTTGGGAAGTCCAGGTGGTCAACGCACATGAGCCATCGGTAAGCAGCGGGTCTCCGGTGGGCGACTCTGGCAGAAGCGCAAGGAAGAAGGAAGCGCCGGGTTCCTGTGGTCGCAGACAAGAGGGTCTCAAGATGACCTGGTCGCACAGACCGAGAGTGGGCCGTTTGTCGGGAGGTCGTGCCGCTAACGTCGGCAGACGGTTGGCATTGGGGGTTTTGACGTTAGGGTCAACGCAATACAGACCTCAAAGCCGTGCGTCGTCCGACGTGCCGGTATGGATACACGTGCCAACGGACGCGGGAACGTGTCCGAACAGCGACACCACATGCACGGTGGGTAGTCGGGTACACGACAAGCGGTGAGCATTGCGTCAGACAGGCCGAGTAGGCGCTTGCTCCGCCTTCAGAGCCGTGACTGCAACTCGTGGCTGTGCAGCATGGCGGCTCAAAAGGTGCCGCAATGTGTAACGCCAAGCCCGTTGTCGTCGTCGACGTAAGGTCATGGGTGGTAGACATGTATGATCGAAATATGGGCGTCGTCCCGGTTGTGACATACGAGCAGGCGTTGTGGACACGCGTCTGGTTGTTGCCGTCCGGCATCAAATGTTCCGGGGAATGGTGCTGGTGGAACGCAGTCAGCGTGGGCTTGGCCGGAGAGTTGGACAGGACACCTGGGCTCGTGTAATGAAATCACCTCCGGTAGTCCGCGCACGAGCGTGGGCGTGCAGGTATACATAATTGATGGCTGCCTCTAGCCAACACCCTCTAGACTGCTCCACCGCAGGCGTGGCATGCCTGGTGAGTCCTGTCGGAAGCGGACCAGGCACGTCATCCTCAAGTGCGTCAGTCATAGTCGCAGCGTCTTGGAAGTTTGGCAGTGGTTGATAGCTGGTGGCTATAACTTTGGCTGCGGGAGACTGCGAGGACAATGCTGGTCGTTGCTGGCAGGGCGCGCAGAGCGTTGAGGCGGGTACAGAGTACCCTTCGGACATCGGGAATGGTGAAGGTTCCGCGACCAAGAGGTGAATTTTAGGCGTGACGATGCCCGTAGTCGTGGTAGACTCCGGGGCATTTGGCATTATTGCTGTCGTGGAGCTTGATGCGTCCGAGGCGTTGAGCGCCATTTAGGTCGGTCAAGACGAGCGGGTGGCGAGCATGCCTTCAGTATCGTCGGTCGAGGACGTTGAAAAAGCGTACCCCGTGGCTGACTGGTCGCATGCAGAAAGAATGACCTGTACCTCGTTCGACGGGCACTCGAACTCGGGACTCGCGTCGCTAGTGGCCGGACGAAAGGTTGTAGGAGATGTAGCCAAGGAAGTGAACTATTGGTCAAGGTAGGGCTGCGGGCCGTCTGGTACCGCTCGCTGGGGCAGAGGAAAAATCTGGAACTTGCGGCTCCCCGGAAGCATGCGGTAGGTGTCACCGTAGCAGGCGAGCACCGCAGCGTTGAGGTCATCGAAGGGTCGTGGGCTGGAGGACGACTCGGCGGCTAGATGACCCAGCTCAACCGGGAGGGCGTTCAGCAGGACAGCGTGCATCATCGGTTGTACCTTGCAGCCATTGACCATGAGAATGGCATCAAGCCGCATAAACCACGCTCGGGGATAGACCGGGTAAACGGTGGAACTGGAGGGCACATTTGCGGAAGCATGGCAACGGGCCGTCCGGCGAAGGGCGTGTTTTCCAGGTCACCAGTTTAGCGGCGAGAGAAGAAAGACGTGAGACGGCGTCGAAGGCGTCAGACGGGGCCGTACCGATCTTGCCCCTTTATTCCACGCCTGAAGCGGAACCGCAGTGGCTGTCCACGTCCGACACGCCAGGTGCGTGAGCTCGGTCTAATCCTCGCGCAGCTCGAGCTAGCATTAGCTGCGTGAGAGGCACGGCGCGGTGATCAAGAAATGATGATGGTGGTGAAGGCACTATCTATCTATCTATCTATATATCTATCTATCTATCTATCTATCTATCTATCTATCTATCTATCTATCTATCTATCTATCTATCTATCTAGCCGCCTACAGTTTGGCGCTCTCATGGTAACCCCCTTTATTTGGCGTGAACAAAAATTAGCATGGCAGCGTAAGCAGGTTAAACGAATATGACTCGCTAGACAAAACATAGATATTCTCACAGTTCCGTCACATAAGTCGTCAAAAAGTTCACACCAGACAGTAGCACATACCCGAGGGTAGGTATGTGGCGCTGGTATGCGAGTAAATGCCACAGGGGATTGACACATGGTATCTACGCTGGAACGACAACACACATGGATAATTTGTCACACGAACGTTAGGAAACACCCGACTAATGCAAAAAACAAATGTCAGAGTCCCAGCTGGAATCAAACTTAAGCATTCTGCATGGCAATGAAGAGTTTCACCACAGAGGGACGCCAGCTCTCATAAATACTATTCAAATGGACGCTGATCTTCGCGAAAAGCCAGTAGTGGTTACAATGCTGCCTAACTTTTTTTCAAACATTAGATATCCACTGCTTTATTACAGCCGTCACGGCGGGTTAACGCCAACTCTGGTTAGTTGTCGTGCGCTGAAGATGATTTATGTAACAGTGTACAGGGCCACCATCCTCGTGAGCATGAGCGCTTCATATCGTCTCTAGGTGTTGCTAATGCGCAAGTTCTGGTTGGCACCGTTGCGCAACTGCAAACAAACTATTATATAAACATATGCAACTCTTCAACGTATGTCTGGGTGTGCAATATTTGTACATATTCTTAGTGTCATTTCATAACGTGCCGCTGAAGAAAACAATTGCAACACGGTAACCTTCCCTGAGCATGCTTCGCATTACGTCGATTCTAAAGAACGTGGGGTCTGCTGAATGTTTATTGCGATAGCAATTTTATGGACACTCTCGGCTGGATTTTGCCATCAACGTGGACGTCGGATTCGCTGGCAGGCACCGTATATGTATACGTATCTATATATATGAAAATGCAGGAAAGAATAGAATCCAGAAAAAGCACTCTGGTGCGCGGATTTGAACCAGGGACCTGTGCGTCGTGAAGGTGAGGCGTTGACCACTGAGACACCCCGGAACACGTCCTTCATTGTTCAAACGTTAAGCTACCTAAATTTACCACTTACCACTGCTAACGAGTATCTCGAGGGGAGGGGGAATTTTGGTATCGGTAATACCAGTAAGATTGCGCGAAGAGCGTGCGTTGCCACATCGCGCTTTGGCGCTTGCTTTAATCTTCTACGCTACTTTGCCCGGCGAGACAAGGGCGCGTGAGGAAGTCACGCGTGAGGAAGTCATCACGGGCCCTTATCTCGCGGCGGCGAGGAGGGGAAGGTCGTACGCCTTGGTTGGCCTCGGGCTTTACCTGGAACGATTCTGTTGTAGTTACCTGGTGCACAAAATTCACTGCAAGCATTGCAGTCTCCGTTTTCGGAAAGCGCGCGCTTTTAAGGCACAGCAAAATAAACATATGAGACGCTTAATTGCGCGCATTCGCACCTGCGAGAACGTTTTGTGCGTCATTTGGGCGTGAGGAACGAGAGGCATGTTTCAATCTGCTTTCAATTCTGCGCGTGACCTTTCAATGCGTTGGTACCACGTTGACTGCTTCGCCTTGCCAGCAAAGCTGTGACTTTTTTCTTTATATTGTTCCGTAGTGGTTACAGACATTAGCAATGGAAGTTGCAGAGAACTGTGGGGCTGGAATCAGCCCTTGTTGTGGTCTCATAAGAACATTACCTGTAAAAAAAGTGGGTGCATAACTTAGAGGCTCCAACACTCGCCTTTGGTTTGTGGGGATTATGTTTCCAAGCCCCTCTGGGTGAAAAGGTTCACCTTTGTGTTATTTCCTTTTTAGTCTCTTTTTGCGTTATTTTTCCTCTGAAGTTCGCCAACAGTACTTTTCTGTAAAGGTTTACCCCTTCAAACACAGAAGTGAGAGGACATCCTCGTAATAATTTTCTATTACTGTTCAGCATGTCCACAGCTCAAAGAGCAACATGTCTGCAATTAAATGCCACAGTTATCGGGACGACACACCAAATAGCCACCCGCATTACCTTCCTTCTGTGCAGCTACACGACACTAGTATATTTTAAATTGGCCAAATTGAGGGCTTTGCCTCGCATGCTCACTCTGGAATGTTCAAGAGAATCATTTACCAGTTATAGCTTGAAAAATTTTCGCACGAGGAAAATATCCATAGCCCTTCCCTACATTGCTTTAAGCGCTTTATTGGGCCTAAAGGGCGGACAGCTTTCTCTGCATGGGTACGACAAATGGCTGTCTTCGGGATGCACTGCACTTCACTTGTTTTCCAGAGCAATGATTTGTACGGAATCTCCTCGTACACCCGCGGCGGCTTCGTACGGGGCCATGGTGATAACGGCTGTGAAACAGATAGAAAGATGTTAACTCGTGAATATGAGGCTTCATTATGCGAAATATCGGCAGATAGTCTTACGTATACTGGTCTTGCGAGAAGCGAAACTGAGAACAAATGGTAGGCACACGTGTCCATGTCTATATGATAGCCACGACTCTCTATTCCATTGGCAAGAATAGATGGCGCTTAAGTACTGGTCGCCACGTTACAAAGTTCTGCCTTGAGTTGATTATCTCAGTTGCCAGACTTTGGGGTGGCTATTTCCAGACTGACACCAGATTTGGCAGAGAAATTCGCTCTGTAGTTGTGACTTCCCCTTGAGGGCTTTGTGTCGTCCGCTCTGCATTTCGCGAGTGCGTGTGTGACGTTGGCCGCGCTGACCCGTGACGTTGCCGCGTTGACCACGCACGACGACGGGGACACTACGCTTCCCCGAGCTGTGTCGGCAAAATACATATTGTTGAGACACGTGTATATATGAAGAATAAACTTGGCTAGGTTGGCTAACAGGGGTACGTCGTATATGCTACACCGATACAAGCCTGGAAGGCTGCTTTATCATCGCAGCTGGAGAGAATTAAGCGAAACTCGCGCATAACAGAAAATGGAACCCCGACCGACCAGCTGCCGTTGCCTGCACGGCCGCAACGACAGTAAGCGCAAATGACCCAAATTTCAAATAATTATTGTGGAGAAGTAGCTGGTCGTCGCACGTCCCAAATTGAAAGACCCTGTCCTTCAGCTCACGGAGTTTATCGGTCGCTGATAATTCGTTTAGGCTTGGTCTATCATTCGTCAAAGGGGGCGTGATCAGTGTGCAGTGAGATCATTTTTTGCCATTGCATTCTTATTTACCCTATTTGCTTATTTTTCGTATTTGCCCCTGAAAAATACGACTTGTGTTTACAAAACTAGAGGAAGTGCAGCATCCCCGTCGTCGCGCGTGGTCGACGCGGCACGATCAGCTGTGCAGAGAGCCTGCTTCTCAGATACGATCATCGGACAAGACTAAAAAAGAAACGCATCGTTGATTGGGTAACTCTGAGACGCAATCTCTTACTTGCACAGCTGCGCAGACTGCAACACATTGAGCCCTGACTTCCACAATGACCGTTTTACGTTCATTCTGTTGATTAAAACGACCAATGTCACGAACGCATTCGCGAACACACCGCGGACGACATGAACTTTCACAGAAATGTAAAATTTACAGGGGCAAGTTTCACCGCCAAATCTGGTGGCAGTGTGGCAACACCGACCTAATCCTTGGGTAGCTCCTTCTGTGGAAGAAAGTGAACTACTTCGAACAGTTGTATAACTCATTGCTTATAACGTACTAGCTGGCCCTATTTCTCTGAGTGGTTTTTTGTGCGGTTCTTGAGAAGAGAAAAATGGCACCTAATTTCTGTCTTTCTCCTGGAGACCTGGCTGGATATGGAGACCTTCCTCATGGAGACCTGGCAGTGGAGACCTGGCTGGATATGTGCTTGTGTCGACAGCCAGGTGTCGACATATATGAAATGATGCGTTAGTGTATATACACAGTGTAGAAATACATAGAGATGAGCGTGTGAACATTTTTGACAGTGTGAAGAGCTGTAAGCAAACTGTACACTGACGTGTCATTTCATTTATTTTCAGTGTTTTATTTTGTGTTTTTTGCTGACTCTTCATTTTTGGGTACCATTCAGCATTCCTATTTACATTTTTTCACTAGAAAATTCATTCATGTGGAGAAGCCGGGACAATGCTTACATGAACATCATTACAGCAAAACAGTTATAACAGAACATAACAGAATGGTTCGAGTAACATGCATGGTGTGAATAATGTGTAGTCAACGCGGCAAATCACATTGATACAGCCATGCCCACTGGAATACCACCTCGAATGAGCAATGTGTTTTGTATTACGGTATGCTCGGACGTATTCATTGCCTATTCATCTTATAGGCTGCCATTACACACCTTTCATTTTAGAGAGCGGCGTATCACCCCGCCGAGAAACGAATGATGGTGAGCGACACTGGATCGATCTGTTTTTTTTTTTGCCGCCGAAGACCTACCTCCCCTCATGCAGTGTCGTGGTTCCTCGGTGGCTGCTCTATTCCTCTGCTTTACTTCTCATGAGTTCAATGTGACTTACTTTGCTTTCATCCTCTGATAATACTTGTCACCTCCAGCATTACATCACTATCACGCCCCACTTTCGTTCACCTTTCATCCTCCTCTGATAAGCAGGCGGTCTCTCCCTTTTCGTTTGAGATTTGAGATTGTAGATTTGGTTTATTTCACCATAATTGATACCTAATAACTTATACATTTGAACTGAATCGAAAAGCAATGAAGGCTGTCTAAGGTCAGCACTGCGCAACAACCTAACGCAATATAATCATATCCATCTATCTAAAGGAGTCGCATTGTCTGTTGGAAAGTGAAATATAATGTTTTAGTGCTTGATCGAATAACCGCTATATTCGTTCCTGCGCTATGTGGTCTCACGTTGGTGCAGTCTTGTGCCGCTAGACTCAAATCTATGACTCTGTGTTCAGCAGTGTTTTACTATACCTTTGTCACCAGTTGAACCCACTGACATGACCTTGCCAACGCTTGCTTTTTCTTTTATGGCAACGAAATTGAAACCATGGTCAAGTAATTTCGCTCTCTACGTCCTGTCCAATATTGGTAAAAAAGATTATTCGTCCAGGAAACCTATCTGACGCAAGTTTACGTTGCATCAACTATGGTGATGGCTAATGCCACAAGGAGGTCCATCCCAAGAAAGTGGTTCATCTTGATATCTGTAAGAAGAACAATTGCACAACACTTGAAAAAAAGAAATTTTTCCTTACGCCGTCACAAGCACACGGGTCAAGGATCTGCAAAACCTTGAGGTGGGAGTAGCAAAGGCAAGTACGGCTCTACAATGAGTACTTAGCTGCTCACGTACAGATCTCCAGCACACCTGTTAACGCTGCGAAGAATCTGCGAGAACTTCGACGGCATATTTATATGTCAACCGAGTTCCTCTGGGGGACTGAGCTCCTTCGGCTCCGCAACCTAGCGCCCACGCGACAGCTACCACCGAAACGGCCGATCTACAATGAGGAAGACTTGGACATGCCTCAGCATGTCTCTAAAGTGCTTTCGCTCGAACCGAATTTCGCGGTGGAGCCTAAGTGTTCTTCGCGCGACCCTCTGGCTACCGTACGACAAGCCTCTCGGCGTGTTCCACCAGAAGTGCAAGACTGCTGCATAGCAGTTGGCGTATATGTTTCAAGTCAGTGTTCATTCTTCACTCTTCTAGGGAAATGCATTGTAGACTTTATGAAGGAGCAATCATTAGGTGTGTTACCTGCTGACAAGGAGGGAGGCTTTGCCTGGTTGTCCTTCAAAAAGTACCGCGAAAAGCTTGTCGCATGGTTTTGGCCCTCTGTCTTTGTAATGCTTAAGTGTCGGTGAAAAAAAATTTAAAGCTAAGAGCCTGCTTCACAAGTAAACCTTGTGGGTGTCCATAACGACATGTAAGATGCCAAGCAAGATTTTCTAGAAGCCTTCTTCAGTGCGAAAACGCATAAAAATCGACATGCCTTTTCATTGTATCTGAAACTAATACCTGGTAAAAATGTGTTGCGCTCTACCTAACACCTATCATATGGTGGTTTTTGGACGTTAACCTCCTCTTATTTATTTATCTATCTTTATCTATCTACCTGCAGAACAGCTGAAAAACCTTGAAATGCCTAGAAGTGAATGATTCAATTCTGGTGAAAAGTTTGTGTGAAGTCCAAGAGTTTATTTCGTCGCGTTGGAATAAGACTCTATTCGCGTTCTCTGTAGACGTCAAGGACCTGTACTATTCTATTACGCATGACTTATTGTTTCAATGCATTGGAGAATAAATAGATGAGTTTGGCGCCTCGAAATATCCCAGACCCAGTCTGGCGTCAGCGTCAGTGGGTTTTTAGAGCTTTTAAGGTTCTACCTTCAGTCAATTAACGTACATCTTATGAGATGGAAAACCTCACCTTAAAAAATCTGGTATCTGTATTGGTTCTTGCATCGCACGCATCATCAGTGGCCTGTTTTAGGCAAATAAGACAGATTCATTTCGGAAGATTTACTAACACTAATGTGACGCACGTTTTCAGATACGTAAATGATTTTTTTAATTTTTGTGGACACCATTGTTGCATTGTATAAGAATGAGGCTCTTGCAGTTTTAGACCTGATGCGAAATGGTTTCAAAAATTTCGAGCTTACTCATGAACTCTCTGAGCATTGTGAAATCAGGTTCCTTGACTTTAAGCTATTCCTGAAAAATGAACGCACTTTCTGGATGTATCAACCGCGTGGAAGTAAGCCTGTGTTACCATTTCATTGCGCGCATTCTAAATTAGTTGAGCGAGGTATCGCAAAATCTTGCTTCGTGAACGCCTTGCGAAAATCCTGTGTGCACAAGAGAACAGAAAGCTTTGTTGAGCAATCTTAAGGCTGACGTCGGCCGGTTGCCTCGACCACGTGAGAGTTTCCATTGGCGAAAGCTTGCTGCGTGAACTTCAGGCCAAAGGGAACGACAACGTTGTCCAAGCTGTCACAGCTAGACAGGCTTTCGCCGTGGTTCTGTATATGCACAAGATAGCGCACAATCTTAAGAAAGTGGCACAGCGATTTCATAGGGAGTTTTAGAATACCGTTTGCAAGCGCTGCGGGCGTCGCGGGCGTTGCGGGCGTTGCGGGCGTCATATGAGCTTTAGAATAGCGTTTGTCTTGCTGTGATCCACATCGCACGATCGCAGCGACAACGTAGCCTCGAAACCAGCGCTTGCGGGCCACATGCGGGCCGCCATCACCGCACGCAATTTCGGATTTTTTGCGTGCGGTCGGCGAACGCGAATGCCGACTCGCGTTACGACGCATTCGCAGTGGCTGTGACCGCACCGCAAGGGCTCGCGGTGCGCTGTTCTAAAACTTTCTAATATGAGGGTAGTCTTTACGGCCTCTCAAAAAATGCATTGCCAGTGCAAGCTGTTCCTTCCTGCATCTAGACCCACCCTCGGCTGCACTAAAAAAACATGCAAATAAATTTATAGATTGCATCTCGAATGTGCTGTATCAGCTGCTGTTATCTTGTGAAAAGTATTACGTCGGTCAAACAGGCCGTTGTATAAATGAGAGGCTGAGGGAACCTATGTACAATGTGGATCATTAAAAACAAGGATGTCTGTCCGTTTACTGCAGCACGTTTGGCTGTCGGCCAATATTTTCAGAGTGTACTATTGTTGCGAGATTCAGGGATCGCACCACACGGGAGATCATAGAGGCAGAAAAGATTTGCTCATTGAAAGATGCTTGTGTTAGCACCCCTTCTGTCGCGCTCACCAATAAGGAAAAGTTGTTCGTTTGCTTCTCGGTGTGATGCACTTATGAATTATAATGTGTTTCGCGCCTGACTCTTGCGACTGGTGACTGTGTAAAAGCAAAGAACTTCGCAAAAAAAATTGCCCGCAGCTTTCCTCGGGGGAACACTGAGGAGGATGCGGAGCATATAATTGGTTAACGGGGTGTTAAAGTGCGACTTACTTGGGTCGATGGCTAAATTGGTTAACGTGGTTGTGAAATGGGGTGTTAAATTGCGACTTACTTGGGTCGATGGCTTAATTGGTTAACGTGCTTGTAGGAGGGGGTGTTAAATGAGTGAACACGTACACACGTATGCGAAAGGGCGGCGCTGGTCGAAGGGACGTCGATCATGTGTTTGTGGATTCGTTGGCATTCACTTCACGGCGACTTCGGACGTCGACGCGCCGTACAAACCAACGGACGAGCGGCAACTGAGCGAGCGAGCGCCGACCTTGAGTATATATACAGCGCGACGGCGCATGCGCTGTCAGCTGTCGAATGTTCTCGAAGGAGAAGCGCGCGCGCGGCACAGATGGCGACGGCGCGACGGCGCATGCGCTGTCAGCTGTCGAATGTTCTCGAAGGAGAAGCGCGCGCGGCACAGATGGTGGGCGACGGCGCGACGGCGCATGCGCGCGCGTCAGCTGTCGAATGTTCGAGAAGCGGTGCGGACGGCGCGGACGGTGCACTACAAGGCGCGAGTATAAGATGCTTCCGCATCTAATAAATTGTTGGCAGTTCAGCGCTCTGTATTGTCTCTTCTTCTTGCCTTCTGTCCTCTTGCCTTCTGTCCTCTCCTGTACCGTGGTTTGCGTTGGTAAGCACTCGTTATCATGTTATACCAACACGCCCAATCCTACTGTCTCGTTAGTACTTTCAGCACGTCGTTTCTAAGGGTCCTTCCCATTCTTTGCCTTTGAAATAGAAGAAGGGCATTTTCGTAAACGCCTTAACTCTCCCGCAGCTGCTGACATCAAGGTGCCAAAACACCCAGTGATTGGCGACATGACGTAGCACGCAGCTCGTCGATCGGTCTAAACCACATATCGATAAGGAGTAACTTAGTCACCGTCGCCGATTGCCGAGTTGACGTCACTACGTGTGGAAGGAGATTGGTCAGGCGTACAAAAGGTACGCGAGCTTTTCTGCGCGTTCCGGAGCCTGTGGACTTGCCCTTGAAAAGAAAGCTGCAGAACCAAACCACCTGCATCTTATCCCCAGTAAAGGTAGTTCCAAAGTAGTGCCAGTATTTTTTAGATTTGTGGGGTTTAACGTCCCAAAACCACCATATGATTATGAGAGACGCCGTAGTGGAGGGCTCCGGAAATTTTGGCCACCTGGGGCTCTTTAACGTGCACCGAAATCTGAGTACACGGGCCTACGACATTTACGCCTCCATCGGAAATGCAGCCGCCGCAGCCGGGATTTGAACCCGCGACCTGCGGGTCAGCAGCCGAGCACCTTAGCCACTAGACGACCGCGGCGGGGCGTGCCAGTATATGAAATGATGCGATTAGTGTATATACAGCAGTGTAGAAATACATAGAGATGTGCGTGTGAACATTTTGACAGTGTGAAGAGCTGTAAGCAAACTGTACACTGACGTGTCATTTCATTTATTTTCAGTGTTCTATTTTGTGTTTTTTGCTGACTCTTCATTTTTGGGTACCATTCAGTATTCCTATTTATCATTTTTTTCAATAGAAAATTCATTCATGTAGAGAAGCCGGGACAATGCTTACATAAACATCATTACAGCAAAACAGTTATAACAGAACATAACAGAATGGTTCGAGTAACGTGCATGGTGTGAATATTGTGTAGTCAACGCGGCAAATCACATTGATACAGCCTTGCCCACTGGAATACCACCTCGAATGAGTAATGTGTTTTGTATTACGGTATGCTCGGACGTGTTCATTGCCTATTCATCTTATAGGCTGCCATTACACACCTTTCATTTTAGAGAGCGGCGTATCACCCCGCCGAGAAACGAATGATGGTGAGGGACACTGGATCGATCTGTTTTTTTTTTTTTGCCGCCGAAGACCTACCTCCCCTCATGCAGTGTCGTGGTTCCTCGGTGGCTGCTCTATTCCTCCGTTTTCCTTCTCATGAGTTCAATGTGACTTACTTTGCTTTCATCCTCTGATAATACTTGTCACCTCCAGCATTACATCACTATCACGCCCCACTTTCGTTCACCTTTCATCCTCCTCTGATAAGCAGGCGGTCTCTCCCTTTTCGTTTGAGATTTGAGATTGTAGATTTGGTTTATTTCACCATAATTGATACCTAATAACTTATACAATTTGAACTGAATCGAAAAGCAATGAAGGCTGTCTAAGGTCAGCACTGCGCAACAACCTAACGCAATATAATCATATCCATCTATCTAAAGGAGTCGCATTGTCTGTTGGAAAGTGAAATATAATGTTTTAGTGCTTGATCGAATAACCGCTATATTCGTTCCTGCGCTATGTGGTCTCACGTTGGTGCAGTCTTGTGCCGCTAGACTCAAATCTATGACTCTGTGTTCAGCAGTGTTTTACTATACCTTTGTCACCAGTTGAACCCACTGACATGACCTTGCCAACGCTTGCTTTTTCTTTATGGCAACGAAATTGAAACCATGGTCAAGTAATTTCGCTCTCTACGTCTGTCCAATATTGGTAAAAAAGATTATTCGTCCAGGAACCTATCTGACGCAAGTTTACGTTGCATCAACCTATGGTGATGGCTAATGCCACAAGGAGGTCCATCCCAAGAAAGTGGTTCATCTTGATATCTGTAAGAAGAACAATTGCACAACACTTGAAAAAAGAAATTTTTCCTTACGCCGTCACAAGCACACGGGTCAAGGATCTGCAAAATCTTGAGGTGGGAGTTGCAAAGGCAAGTACGGCTCCACAATGAGTACTTAGGTGCTCACGTACAGATCTCCAGCACACCTGTTAACGCTGCGAAGAATCTGCGAGAACTTCGGCGGCATATTTGTCAACCGAGTTGCTCTGGAGGACTGAGCTCCTTCGGCTCCGCAACCTAGCGCCCACGCGACAGGAACCACCGAAACTGCCGATCTACAATCCGGAAGACTTGCACATGCCCCAGCATGTCTCTAAACTGCTTTCGCTCGGACCGAATTTCGCGGTGGAGCCTAAGCGTTCCCCGCATGACCTTTTGGCTACCGTACGACAAGTCTCTCGGCGTGTTCCACCAGAAGTGCAAGACTGCTGCATAGCAGATGACGTATATGTCCTCAGTCAGTGTTCATTCTTCACTCTTCTAGGGAAATGCATTGTAGACTTTATGAAGGAGCAATCATTAGGTGTGTTACCTGCTGACAAGGAGGGAGGCTTTGCCTGGTTGTCCTTCAAAAAGTACCGGGAAAAGCTTGTCGCATGGTTTTGGCCCTCTTTCCCTGTAATGCTGAAGTGTCGGTGAAAAAAAAAATTTAAAGCTAAGAGCCTGCTTCACAAGTAAGCCTTGTGGGTGTCCATAACATGTAAGATGCCAAGGAAGATTTTCTTGAAGCCTTTTTCAGTGCGAAAACGCATAAAGTCGACATGCCTTTTCATTGTATCTGAAACTAATACCTGGTGAAAATGTGTTGCGCTCTACCTATCACCTATCATATGGTGGTTTTCGGACGTTAAACTCCTCTTATCCATTTATCTATATTTATCTATATACCTGCAGAAAAGCTGAAAAACCTTGAAATGCCTAGAAGTGAACGATTCATTTCTGGTAAAAAGTTCGTGTGAAGTCCAAGAGTTTATTTCGTCGCGTTGGAATAACACTCTATTCGCCTTCTCTGTAGACGTCAAGGACCTGTACTATTCTATTCTGCATGACTCATTGTTACAATGCATCGGAGAATAAATAGATGAGTTTGGCACCTTATAATTCCAGACCCAGTTTTGCGTCAGCGTCAGTGGGTTTTTGAGCTTTTAATGTTTTACCTTCAGTCAACGTACATCCTAAGTGATAGAAAACCTCACCTTAAAAAATCTGGTATCTGTATTGGTTCTTGAATTGCTCGCATCATGAGTGACCTGTTTTTAGGCAAATTAGACAGATCCATTTTGGTTTACTAACACTAATGTGACGCACGTTTTCAGATACGTAGATGATTTTTTAAATTTTTGTGGACACCGATGTTGCATCGTATAGGAATGACGCTCTTGCAGTTTTAGACCTGATGCGAAATGGTTTTAAACATTTTGAGCTTACTCATGAACTGTCTGAGCATTGTAAAATCAGGTTTCTTGACTTTAAGCTATTTCTGAATAATGGACGCACTTTTTGGATGCATCAACCGCGTGAAAAAAAGCCTGTGTTGCAATTTCATTGCGCGCATTCTAAATTAGTTAAGCGAGGTATCGCAAAATCTTGCTTTGTGAACGCCTTGCGAAAATCCTGTTTGCACAAGAGAACAGAAAGCTTTGTTGAGCAACTTCAAGGCTCACCTCGGCCGGTTGGCCCGACCACGTGAAAGTTTTCATTGGCGAAAGCTTGCTGCGTGAACTTCAGGCCAAAGGGAACGACAACGTTGTCCAAGCTGTCACAGCTAGCCAGGCTTTTGCCGTGGTTCTGTATATGCACAAGATAGCGCACAATCTTAAGAAAGTGACACAGCGAGTTAATAGGGAGTTTTAGAATACCGTTTGCAAGCGCTGTGGGCGTTGCGGGCGTAGCGGGCGCCATATGAGCTTTAGAATAGCTTTTGCCCTGCTGTGATCCGCAACGCACGATCGCAGCGACATTGTAGCCTCGAAACCAGCGCTGTGCGGGCCGCATGCGGGCCACCATCACCGCACGCAATTTCGGATTTTTTGCGTGCGGTCCGCGAACGCGAACGCCGACTCACGTTACGACGCATGCGCAGTGGCAGCGACCGCACCGCAAGGGCTCGCGGTGCGCTGTTTCTAAAACTTTTTAATATGAGAGTAGTCTTTACGGCCTCTCAAAAATGAGTCGCCAGTGCAAGCTGTTCGTTCCTGCGTCCAGACCCACCCTCGGCTGCACTAAAAAACATGCAAATAAATTTATAGATTGCATCTGTAATGTTCTGTATCAGCTGCTGTTATCGTGTGAAAAGTATTACGTTGGTCAAACAGGTCGTTGTATAAATGAGAGGCTGAGGGAACATATGTACAATGTGGATCATTATAAACAAGGATGTCTGTCCGTTTACTGCCGTACATTTGGCTGCCGGCCAATATTTTCAGAGTGTACTATCGTTGCAAGATTGAGGGATCGTACCACACGGGAGATCATAGAGGCAGAAAAGATTTGCTCATTTAGAGGTGCTTGTGTTAGCTATCCTTCTGTCGCGCTCACCGATAAGGAAAAGTTGTTCATTTGCTTCTCGGTGTGATGTACTTATGCATTATAATGTGTTTTGCGCATGACTCTTGCGACTGATGACTGCATAAAAGGGAAGACCTTCGCAAAAAATAAATTGTTCGCAGTTCAGTGCTCTGTATCGTCTCTTCTTTTGTCCTCTCCTGTACCGTCATTTGCGCTGGTAAGCACTCGTTATTATGTTATACCAACACGCCCAATCATACTGTCTCGTTATTACTTTCAGCACGTCATTTATAAGGGTCCTTCTCATTCTTTGCCTTTCAAATAGAAGAAGGGCATTTTCGTAAACGCCTTAACACTCCCACAGCTGCTGACATTAAGGCGCCAAAACACCCAGCGATTGGCGACGTGACGTAGCACGTAGCTCGTCGATCGGTCTAAACCACATATCGATAAGGATTCACTTAGTCACCGTCGCCGATTGTCGAGTTGTCATCACTGCGTGTGGAAGAAGGTTGGTCAGGCGTACGAAAGATACGCCAGCTTTTCCTGCGCGTTCCGGAGTCTGTTGAATGGCCCTTGAAATGAAAGCTACAGAACCAAATCACCTGCATCTTATCGCCAGTAAAGGTATTTCTAAAGTAGTGCCAGTATTTTAAAGATGAAATATGGATGTTCCTCCTTTATTTTCTACGTGGAGCCATTTGGGACAGGACGCAGTTCACACCTGTAAGATATTTGTATTTATAATAATTAACTGTTGTGACTTTGCGTTTTTGAACGCGTTAAAAAGTCCCACCTTTTTACAAGCACATCAAACGCTATGCGGTGTTTGCGTCTACATGAAACGAAAATAGTGTGCCCCCGTCACTTTCCATGACGTTACAATGGGCGCGTCAAAACGAACGACTTCACGTAGTGCTATATATTCAGAAGCTCCGCCTCCAAAGTGCCCAGAAAAGTTCTCGCTGAGTATTAATAGCTATGCGTCGCCTGGCTGTAACTCTGCGTTCTATTCGTACCCTCCCCCTGCGAAACGTCTTGGTCTCCCAAAGGGAAGACACGACGCACGTTGCGTGACCCTCTGGTCGTGCACACTGTTCAATAATACCCACATGGCGTGGTTAGGTGACATTAGACTAAGTTCAGCGGTCAATCAGCAACGCTCTTCTGGCCGTCACACCGCTTTCCATGATTCCGCTTTCACCGTTCATTACTACAGCTACCACAAGAATTTGTGACCACAATGGTTAGTGTTCTGGATAGAGATGTGTGAATAAGTGTCAAAACGCATGCATCCACTTTGATAAACATTGGAAAAACTCACCTAAATCAGTGAACAGTCATCATTATTCTGCTACTGTATAGACACGTTTCATGTTCATGTCTTACCGACTTTTATAAGGAATTAACTGTGTTTTATTCGTATGTTATCGTGCATAAAATGCACTTGATAATGAGAGCTCTACCTAAAGAAATAATGGGCCATCTCTCCGAAGGAAATTCTGAGGGGAAACGAAGCAGCAGCCGTGCCCACGGCGTTAATCCGGTTGAAACGAGTGTCGACGCATGTGCTGGAAGAACGGTTTGAAGTGAAACTCGGTGTACTCTTTACTCGAATAGCCGTTTTTTTGAGCGCAAAGACACGGTAGGCGGACTTGGTCTCGTGCAAGTTTTGTCGCAGAGAAACGAGTCAAAAGGCTGTTTGCACTCGATGTGCGATTGAGCCCTGCGGGCGGAGGAGTGGGTGAAGCGAGAAAGAAGTGTGTTGCGAGCGGGTGTAGGAGGCAAGTTAATGTACGAGGAAGAGATAAAAAGGACGCTATTTTCAGCCTGCCATCGCCCAGGCACGGCTCAGTGCCACGGCGGAGGAGCTGGCAGCTGCGGGTGCTGCGGCGAGTGTTCTGCGGGTGACAAAAAGGTTGACGTCGGCGTATATGCAATGAAAGCGTGCAAGGGGAGCATGACCGGAACGCGCAGGAGCGACGTAACCTACTTAGCACTGCTCCAACACCTGCGGCGAAGAGAACGCGTTGCGGCTTGTTCCTACGGACGCACTTGCATACGATGTAATTTCCTATGAACTTGCCTTCTGATAACTTCTTTCTTCTCGAGTGCCTCCGGAGGCTAGGCACTTCATCGTAATGAAGTAAGCGCCGGCCTGCAAGCTCGCTTTTCAGCTACTGTCTCTTAACAACGCCTTTCATCAGCGTGCGAATGACGAGCGGTGAAGCGCACTCGCTCTAAGAGCAATTAAGTTAGCCTCTGTGACGAGATACAAAAGGGCACTCGCTAATGAAAAAAACAAGCAAAAAGGAAATTTAGTAACTGTGACCGATTGTACGACAGATTGCAGGGACATTGCACATGTTGGAAATTCAGCCAGGGTTAACATACCTGAACGTGGATCACGAAGCCTTTGTTCGAAGGCAAATGTCGGATTAACTGCAAGCCCATATGCATATTCCCTTTATATACTGCAAAGAAAAACTGGCACGTACTGTTTGCGAGCCTCAGAAATCGCGTCGCCATATATTCTGACAGGCTGTATTATTAGCAGGCTGAACTTTGATTCACTTTTGACGTACGAGATGATAGCGCAGTCCACAGTAATGTATCGAGGAGACAAGATATCTAATTACATTGCTTCTCATCAAATTCCCTTAGAAGATATTTGAAACGCAATTGCCAGCCTGCGATTAATAAGCTCGTATCCAACCAACACGCATTCGTTAAATACCGTGTTTGCCTAGAGTGTAAGGCCATCCTTTTTCTAGATTATCGATATTTCGAGCGGACGCTGGTGCTGCAACGAATACCAAAATACTATTTTTGTTTTCGCGCTACAACCGCGTGAATACAGTAGCACTGAACCACTATGGCCTACAAGCATACTTCATTGTGTATTTACACTAAAATAAGGACGATTTTTGCTGTGGGCAATGCGACGATGACGAAAGACTAAAAAGAATGGACGCAAACAAGCGCTTCCCACAGCCAAACTGTGTTTAATTAACAACTCACCCAAGTTTCGGTTTCTATTAATATAAGGAATTGTTGCTGTCAAGGATATATTCTATCCCATGGAAGAACATGGTTTTTATAGGATGCCAGCTAAGAAAGCTCAGCCGGTGAAGCTCCATAACCTTAGAACATGCCATCCTTCTACTGATGTTACTCTTCTGCTTAAATTGCCTGATTGTATAACAATGATGACGTGCTATTGGTATGTATCCTTTAGAAAATATTTGACATACTATTGCTAAGAAAATTACGGTAATGCAATACCACTAGGCTTTCTGACAAAATGACACTACTTGGGGGAAAACTGCAGGCCTGCGCAGAAGACGTAGAGCAGTTACCATGTAAGCTGAAGAAGCGGCGATCAAAGAGCCCGCTGGAAGCACCCTTAGGTGTATTGTAAATTGATTTACAGGACGTCCACTATGCAATGAAGAATCCCATTGATTGAAGCAGTGAGTAGTCCACTACGAGTGTTTTAAGGTATCAAGAAGAAGAAAATATAGTGGCCGGAAAGTTTGTTGCGAACAATGTTCTGAGTCAGGAGGCACACTTACCAACTTTGCCTCGTCGATTCCTTATCTTGACGATTCATACCAATCTAAATTTTTATAGCTATTGGTTAAGATGATCAGAATATGTATTCATAAATAACCCGGAAACTTTTTTTGCTCATTGGACACGTTTTTATACATCAAACATTATTTTTGTTCCGAAGAAACTAGGCACAACAAACGTGAAAATTAGAAATGTACGTGCAGCAAACGTGCCAAATCAAAGTTTTATCATCGAATATGAATAATATTTACCCTATAGGCCTGAATTTCAATCACACAGTGTCCTAAATAGCCGCTTGTAAGATTATCTTGTTGAAGAGGAAACAAATATGTAATTGGCACTGATGCTTCTGCAATAGACGAAAAGGCAGGAGTAGCTATTTACTCTACTTCACTTGATTGCTCATTTTCAGTAATACTACCAGACTTCACGCCAATTTTTGAAGCTGTACTTTTGGCAATTGCTTTCAGCACTATGAAAGTAACTTTTAGCATGCATACTTTATAATAATTACAGACTGCCTTTCCATATGTACGTCGCTTACAGCTTTATCTAAATCAGATGCCTTAAAGTCATTCCTTACGCAAATTCCTCCTCTGCTGAAGCTCTTAACATTAATATGGGTACCTGGACATTGTGGATTAGAGGTAAATGAAATGGCGGACTCGTTAACTCGAGCGGAAATGAATGGGCAAGCGCATTCTGTCCTTCCGATACAGGCAAGAAAAACGGCGATAAGATATACTAAAACTTTTCAGTCAGGGCTGATGTCATAAAATCAGTGACACGATGGACTGAATTTAGACATTTAAAATATCGATGGAAAACCGACTGGTCTCATACTAGACAACCGTAAGTAATGCTGAGTAGATGTCGTGTGCCGTATAAGTCTATATTTACACAGGGCTGACCTGGGAATGCCACTCCTAGGCAGCTTTTGTTGAGATAAGGAATCGATAGTGCATTATTTTTTGTCATGTTGCCGTTATAAACTGTTAGGAAAACGTCTCCATGTCATCCCATGCATTAACATTGGGCTGTCCTTCACCATTTAGAATATACTCTCTTTCGGTGCTTTGGTTCTGGGCTACAGCCACAGGAACGCCTTTGGTGCTGTTTGCAGTTATGTTCATGAAACTAAATGAATGCGCCTCTAAACACATAATTGCATATTTGTTATCATAGTGTAATCAAGCTAATTCTAAACATCAATTTTAAGCATGTTTGAAAAAACTTCAATTTCAAATCAAATATAAAACATTCGCTCAGGTCGGAATGACAAAAAAAGTGTTCTTGCACTCTTTTTTGTTTATACAACTGCTTTTTCTTCATTTTCTATAAATCTCTGTCTTACTTTTGTTGGGACTTTGTATCACTTTAAAGACCTTAAATGTTATATCCTCGACTCTCAGCGAATTCACAGAATGGGCAATGGCCACAGTAGAAGGCATCGTCATCATGATCAACACTTACACACTTTTGCTATGGCCGAGATCTAGGCCTATGCGCCAGATATGGTGCACGTTAAACGCAGAGACTGGTGCATATTAAAGAACCTCAGGTGGCAAAAATTTCCGAAGCCTTCCACTCAAGCGTCTCTCATAGTAGTATGGTGGTCATGGGACGTTAAATCGCACATATCAATCATCAATCAAATCTTGCCTGGCGACAAATATGGGTAATGAGCGACAGTTTTGGGGCGGTCTTATAATTCGTAACGAGATGTGAGCATTCGCTGTTAACTGTAGACGGCAGTCGGTGCTGAAGCACTACATCGTGCTACTAAGAAATGTTTAGCATTTGAAAGGACAAGGCGGCCATCATCACGGTGGCTGTGCGATAACGAACGTGTTGCTTGCGGTTGTTTTTCATTAACTGCCTAAAGGCGAGCGTGTCATTTGTAAGCGGGATGTTAGGGAGCACTGCGATCGATGCATGCAAGCGGGCACAGATCGCTTAGTACTTTTTTTTTCATTTTGAGGGCGCTTGAAGTAAGTCGAAAACACAGATGTAGTGATTGGTATAGTAAAATATCCTAAAAGTGAATGATCATGAGTGAGAGATGCTCGGCGGGATCATTCTGCGGTGCTATTCTGAGCAGTGTATGATTCGGCCATGTTGTGAAATTTTGAGCTGGTGGCATTTTAAGCCAATCAAAGAGGTCATAGCAGCTCACTTGGCCAACCGGAATCGGTAAGTGGTGGAATCTGACAAGATGGCGGAGTTCAGCAATGTCCAGAGTAGGCCCTTTTCATACATACTCCGCCTGATGGTGAGTTTTTTTTTCACTTTGATTTGCGAAGGTTTTAAGGATAGAAGCCGCCATGTATAGGGCAGGTGGTGTGTGCGCGCGCTTCGTAAATGCATCCTACCGCCAGTGAAAGTAGTTCCACAATAACACCCGTATTTTAAACAAGAAATATAAAAATTTCTCCGTCATTTTTTTCGCGGAGCTATTTCAGATGAAACACAGACAACAGAAGTAAGATATTTGTATTTATTTTAAATATTTTGTTGTGAATTCACGTTTCTGAGCGTGCGAAATAGTCCCGCCTGTACCTCAAACGCTGAGCGGCGTCTGCATCTGCATGAAACGCTGTTCGTGTCGTCTGTTCCAGTGCCCTATACATGGCGGCAAGGAGTAGTTCGCGTCATAGGCGATTGTGCCCTTTCTCGAAAAGTGTCCTTCGAAAAGTGTCTTTCGAAAAGTTTAGTTCAGGCTGGCACGGTGGATGGACGTGCTTTTGAGCACTCCCAATCGACTGCGCAGATAAGCAGTTCTGCATGTTTCGAGCTCGCCTTTATAATTAAAAGGCCGCAGTTAATACCTTTGTAGCACTTAATTCATTGTACGGCTTTTTGATGGGTCAGTAACCAGATATTACTAGTTTGAGTGTGTTTGTTTCTTTGTGTTTTTTTTTCTCTTGCCACCCCGTGGGGGTGGTGCGCGTACATTGAACACGCAAATTTTTATAGTACAGCTTAGACTTTTTCTTTTTCGTAGGGCAGGGTTCGTGTTTTGTAATTACCGAGTGAGACAATTTATAAGGACAATTGGTGTCAAAAGGACACGATTAAAAAGGCTGCAAAATGTCCAGGATACGGGATTGGTTTGAAAATGAACCCAAGTGCAGAACCGAATGGAGAGGAGGCTGACGCCAAGTGTAGGCAATGTGAGGTCGAGGAAAAAATGGAGGAAGTGATGGTTGCCCAGAGTGAACTGCTGATGAGAATCACCGAGCTGGAGTCTGCGTTGGTGACAGAGCAAGAGGAAACGAGGGCTATGAGAGAAAGACGCAAGTCCACCAAGGAGGCACTAGCGAAATTGAACAAAAGAGTGGCCGATGGAGAGAGCAGTAGGGCACCGGCAACCAGAACGGCGGAGAAGAAAAAGCAAAAAGTTTAGGATAAAAAGGTTCAGATGGTTCAATTGTCGCAAGACCTTGCTTCAGCGAAGTAGTGAGGGGGCTGGAAGAGAACAAAGCAGCCGGCGTCACAAGTGCAAGTAACCTCCATGTGGAGGACGCTCCATATGAAAAGTCACAACTTGTGATAACCGCCGGAAACTCGAATTTAAATCGATGCACAGAAGCAATCAAAGAGAGGGTAAGAAGTGACAAGAGGCTTGCAGTAGGGACGTTCCCAGGACGCAAGCTGGAAGCAGTCATGAGGCAAACGAGCACAAAACTCAAAGCTACAGCTGATGGACGAAACCTTATGATAATTTCAGGTGATTTAAACGATGTCCTAAATGAAGATATGGCAGGACTAGCGGCGACACTGGCAAAAAGGGTGGATGACGTTCGCGGCACTTCTCCTCAGGTACAGGTAGTAATATGCACGATACCTGAGGTACCGGTGCGTGACGACAACCTGCAAAGAGCGGTTGTCAACGCAAACTAAGAGATATGGCGGGTGAGTCGAGAGAAAGGCTTTGATGTGGCGGAAATTACCAGAGAGGTGCATAGGTGGGTGGATTTCAACGAGACAGAATTCACTTCGATGGGCAGCTAAGTCTTCTAGGTGGGTTTTGACTATCAGGACATGCAGTAGCTTTTTTGGGGGCACGCAGGCCCTTCGGGTTGCAGGATAGCTAGTAACGAGGAAAACAACCAGGGAGACTCTTCAACAAGTTTTATGGTAGATACGATTTCAAAGTGGCGCACCAATATCTAAGACAGGTAGAGTCTGGGGCCGAAATAGACGTAGTCACGAGGGCCGAGCCAATTCAGACGTGTGGTATATTAACATGTAGGGTGGCAGGAACAGGCTGAAGTGGAAGAGATAGAACAGCTCAGGGAGGAGAGGCCGATGGGATACAGTTTTGTAGAAACACAACTTATGGACATGAAACAACCTCCTAACAATCCGGACTACACGTGGGAATATTGTAATAGAACAGAAGGCAGCAGAAATGGCGGTGGTATTACGGCATTTCTTCAATAAAGTGCAGACTGGCAAAGGGTAAAGCAGGAGTGCAAAGAACATTAATGGATAAAAGGGAAAGTGGCAAGGCAAATGACTCTCCTTAGTATTGTGTACTTGTGGACGGGAGCAAAGGCCAGAGAGGAAAATCAGGCAATGATGGTGTGTGTATCAAAGGGCATTCAGGAATTAGGAGGAGAGTGCGAGATAACTGTACTAGGAGACTATGAATGCGCTCATAGAAGATGCAGATAGGTATGCAGACCCAACAGGCAAAATGATCATGGATGCGTGGGAAAGTCATGATTTGATAATTTGCAACAGTACTGAGAAGCGTGAAGGGCAAATAACATGGGAGATTGGAAGGCTGCAGTCGACCATAGATTACGCACTGATGTCACGTAGGATGTATGATAGGCTCAGAGAAGTGCACATAGATGACTATGACTCGAGAAGTCTGGGTAGTGATTACAAGCGTATAAAGCTAAGTTTTGGAAGAGCAGTGAAAGTGAGAAGAAGACAAGATGAGCACTACAGGAAAATTTTTATTCAGAAAGTTAAATAGGAAGAGCTACTAAACAAATTGAGAAAGTAATCACTGAAGATGAAAAATAAGTGTGGACGTACACGAATCTAATTAGACTGTTTGAGCTAGAGCTTGCTAAGGCACGTGAAGAGCCACCCCGCAAAAGAAGACAAAAATGCAAGAGTTGTTGAGACTAGGAAGTTAAAAAGCTATAGCAAAATGACCGAAAACCTCTAGAGAACACATACTTGCTAAGCAGCGAGGTTATCCGGCAGGTGATGTTGAAAGAAAATGGAAGATCTTTTTAAGCTGTAGACAAAAAACATTCTTCTGATCAATGAAAAAGATAATAAGAAAGGGCGCTCAGTGGCGGGCAGAAGTACATAAGAAGGATAAAAGGCAGCTGCGAAATCAGGAACCATCTAAACTCCCTAACAAATTAGACGAGCCTAGAGCAGAAGCTTATAACTACAGCTCAAGGTGCTAAGCTAGAAGAGGACGAGGCTATTGAATATATAGGAACAAAGGTGACAGAAAATTTTCAGCAAAGAAGTGCCTTACGCACCACAATAGAGATGGATGAATCAAGTGGTGCAATGGCTCCATTTTCGCGAAAAGAGTGAGAAAAGGCTGAGAAAAGGGTTCCTAGTAGTACATCAACAGGCCCATATGGCATTCTGATTGCGCTGATAAAGACATTAGGTCCGAAGTTTAAGCAGAGTTTGAGAGAGGCGGTGAGCAAAATAATACTCAATGGAGAAGTCCCGGCTGGAAGGAAACTTAGCAGGATGAGCATGATCTATAAAGGAAAGGGGACAAAGCTGACATAAACAACTACCGTCCTATAACAGTGACATCAGTGGTCTACTGGCTGGCGATGCAGATTTTAAAGGAAACACTTCAGGCATGAATAGAAGATGAGGGGGGCTGAGGGAACTACAGAATGGGTTTTGGAAACACAGGAAGTTGGAAAAAAATCCGTACTCACAGACGCAGTGCATCGAAATAGCATAAAAGGAACACAGGTCCCTGTCGCTAGCATTCTTGGATATCAAGGGAGCGTACGATAACGTGGTTAAAGAGGACTTGTTGGGATACCGGACCCACTAAGTGTGGATGATGGAGTCACTAATCTTTAAAGAATATCTATAAAGTAACAAGGTATTTGATAAGTGGGAAAACAGTTGTCAAAGCTCACATAGGTAAAACTGGGGCTTAGGCAGGGGTGTCCTTTGTCACACTTGTTATTCATAATGTACCAAAAGGATTAGAGGCCAAATGAGAGGGAATTAGACTTGGTTTGAACCTTTCGTTCGTCAAACAAGAAAAACTCATTGAAGAGGCACTTCAGGAATGATTTACGGAGATGATACAGTACTAATGGCCGACAACAAAGAAGATCGGCAGAGATATATGGACATCTGCGGTAATTAGGGAGGTATGTTAGATTCTATATTCAGTAAGAAAAATCCGCAGTCACGAGTTTTAATGATAATGACGGTAGTGAGCTTAGAATACAAAGGTCACGCTTGAGAGAAAAGATAAATACAAATATCTGGGCGTATGAATAAGCAATGGGACCGAGTACCTAAGGGAACATAATCTACACGTGACAACTAAAGTTAACAGGAATGCAGCAGTGATGAAAAATAGGGCACTGTGGAATTACAATAGGTATGATGTTGTGAGAGGAATATGGAAAGGGGTCATGGTTCCTGGTCAGACGTTCGGCAATGCAGCTTGTGCATGAGATCAGAAGTTCAAGCAAGATTAGAAATCAAGCAACGTGGAATAGGTATGCTTGCCTTAGGAGCTCACGGGAATACACCAAATCAGGGAGTGCAAGGTGATATGTGAAGGACATCATTTGAGGGCAGGGACGCTAGCAGCAAGATAAAACTTCAGAAGCGATTGAGAGAAATAAGGGAGGAGCGTTAGGCTAGAAAGGGTTTTAGCTACTTGTACATGAAGAATGTCGGTACAAAGGGGAGAAAGCAAACCAGAAAATTGATGGGTAAATACTTAAATACAGCTGGGAGTCAAACCAAAGTGAATTATTGGTCAAGAAGAAGGTGAAGGAAACTGAGACCAATATGTGGTGAATTGGCATGATTAAGAGGTCCGCCCTGGAGATCTATCGAACTTTTAAGCAAGAAATTGGCAAGGAAAAAATTCATGATAATACTTGGGGTAGTTCTCTACTGTATGAGGCGAAGACGGGAGTATTGTGAACCAAGACATATCGGCACAAATACGAAGAGGTAGACATGGTATTCAGTGCGTGTGGGGAGGAGGAGAGAACTGCTGAACACTTGATGTTGTCCTGTAAAGGGCTTCCCCCTATAGTTCAGTACACAGTGAAAACTTTTACACCCAAAAGGGTGTAAAACGGGTGCTTTCACGATAAAGCACCCTTTGCAACACCCTTTAACACCTATAAATGGTCGATTGAAGAAAAAGCACCCATTTGTTTGGGTGCTTGCCTTGATAGCACCCTAAAATAGGCTCTAAGGATGCTTTTGTGCCTGAGAAGGGTGTAGGTGACGATTCATCAGATGGAATATGCAGCATAAGAAGAACACATAATTATAATATTTGGTATTTTACAGCTCAAAAACCTCGATATGATTATGAGGGTCGTCGTAGTGGAAAGCTCTAGAGATTTTGACCATTTGGTGTTCTTTAATGGGCGCTGATATCGCGCAGTGCACAGGCTTCTACCTTTTCGCCTCCATCTGAATTCTACTGCCCCGGCTGGCATCGAACCCGCGACCTTCGGATTAGCGGCCGAGCAGCGTAGCTACTGCACGAATATGTGGACCTTGCGTCAAATGACGGCCTAGACTTAGAATGTGTGAAGGTGCTCTCCGAATACAGCAGAATGCCAGCAGAAGCAAATCGCGTTTCATCTATAATGGCAATTAACTGCAATCCACGTTACGAAAGCTCACCTTAGCGTTGGTTATAAGCTACATGTTTGCTGTGGATTATATACAGAAACATAATGTTCGCCCGAGTATGGGTGTGTGTGCGTGGGCCTGCGCATGTGTTCGCGTGTAAGCGCGAATGTGTGTACACCCGTGCATGTGTGCGTGCGCGTGTATGTGCGAGTCCGTGCTTGTGTTAAGCGTGCCTGTGCACATGTGTACGCCCATGCATGCGTGCGTTTACGGTCGCGTGTGTGTGTTGCCGTATGTGTGTATACGTGTATGTGTGTGCGCTTGTGAATAAGTATGCGTGTGCATCAGCCCGTGCGCCCTCTTTCCCGATATAGAACGCGCTTGTTCTTGCCGCTATCAGCGTCATCATCATGACGTATAGGGCACACTATAGTCAACAAGAAAATAAAGAGGGCACCGTGCGTGGGCTGCACCATGAAGTCACAAACAGAATGTGTGGTTTGGGACTCGTTGTTTTTTTCTTCATCAATATCAGCGTCATCGTCACTATGACGGAAGGCTGACAGGCTCTAACATGAGGACCTTCGCCCCTTAAATTGCTGCCCTACATGCATCGTCACTAATTGTGAAACCTGGAAAGTACGTAGCACGGCCCCCTAGTGATTTGCATTTGCGTCGTCCCAACTGCTACATTTCAATAGCACCGCTGACGCCAATGTTTGAGGTAAACATGTAGCATTTATCTGTCAAGAGTAGAATCCCGTAAGGAAGATTCTCAAAGTCGGTGTGCAACATAGCGCCACTTTTTTGTGCGCTTTACCGACTTCCTGCTTCTTACGAAAGTTTAGATAGGCGTAATCTGCAGCGAGCTCTGTCAGGCTGTTCTTCCTTTATTATGCAGTGATTAAAACACCAGAGAAACGCTGGTGGTACGGTCAATCGCGAGCTTGGCGGGTATCTGCGCCCTTCCTTGCACGGCACTAAAGCATAGTGCCATCGCTTGTTTACGAAACTACTTTTAGCGATGTTAAGTGAAGTGCGGCAAACATTTCTTCTTTTCTTCGTCTATTCGTGTTACTTTTCAAAACTTGTTCGTTATTGTTATCTCTGATTTCAGAATTCTTGTAAAGCTTGATCCCGGTAATGTCCACTTAACTTTGGTCGTGATCGCGGCAGATTGGACCTACGGTTGGACCTACGGGCTTTTTATTGGGGCGTGCCTAAACTTCCACTACTGGGAAGTTAAATATTTTCTGATCTGACGTTCTAAATAACCCATCGAAAACAATATATTGAATGTTTTTCTTAGCTTCGTTGTTTTATAGGTAGGTAAAATGACTGAGCTACTAATCAGAAGTCAAAGTTACTAAGACTAACTATATGTAGTCAGTAATAATTATTTCGTCACGGTATATACACTACTTTGTCGTAGGTTTAGTCTCTAGCAGGAGCTAGCGCGACCACTTTCTATAGAATAAAAACCATTGCGGAGTCCAACAGCATCGCGTGGGCCTGCAACCAGGATGCTGGTTGCGCAACACTGTTTGAGCGTGGTCAAAAACGCTGCCGATCAATAGCAGAGGCTCTCGACAACACGCGAGTCCAGTATTATACCACAGCACGTAGCCAGAAATTCACAATATATTAAAATCATCTTAAATTAGCTTTCTCTTCTCTCGACAAATGACTGCAATAGGTCCGAAAACCACTCGTATAAAGCCCATCATTATCCATTGGCTTATTGAACATCCAACTTTAATTCAATTTACGAGTTCGTCATTCGGCAGGACCATGCTAAGTTTATGTAAGGGTCAGTTTTCGAAGGAAGTTTCAAGCACCGGCCTTAGCGTGGTGGTAGATTGGTAGGTTATTGGGCTGCCGAACAGTGCACACGGGTATCCTCCGTTTGGATAATTTCTTTAGTTAGTATTAAAGTGAAGCATTTCTAAATGAACTTCGACAACTTTGAGCGGATCTGTCTATACATCCATCTATCTATCTGTCTATCTAGCCACCTACGGTCGGGAGCTGTCGTTGTCACCCTCTAAACTTGGCGTGAACCATATTAAACAGGGGAAGGTAAGATGGTTTGATGATTATGACACACTGGTCAAGACATGAATGATCTCACAATCCCGTAACGTACGCCATCAAAATTTTCCGCTAGACAGGGGCAGATATCCTCGGGCGGGTATGTGCCACTGGTATGGGCCATATGTGATTGACACTTATTATCTACGCTGGAACGACGGAACACACATGGGCAATTTTATTGCATGAACGTTAGGAAATACTTGACATCGCTCACGTCGACCCAACAAAAACATAGAGTAAATGTCAGTGTTCAAAAAACTTGTCATTGGCAGTGTTGGCCACCCAACAAATGCAAATAATAAATTACAGGGTCCCAGCGGAACTCGAACTCAAGCATTCTGCGTGGGCAGTCAAGCATTCTACCACAGAGCTACACTCCAGCGCTGCACTTCAAAGAACTAACTATATAAACATCTGAAACTCTTGGACTTTGGTCTGTGCGTGCAACATTTTTACATACACTTAGTATGACTTCATGACGTGTCGCGCAATAAAATTGCAACATGGACACAATCTCTCCGCATGCTTCACATAACGTCGATTTCCAGGAACGTGGGATCTGCCAAACAAGTTTTTCCTTTATTTCGTGTGATAGTGGTTGCACACATCGGTGATGGTGGTGGCAAAAAACTGCGGTACCAGGATCCACTCTTGTTGTGGTCTAATAAGACATTTAGATTCAAAAGAGTGGGTGCATAATTTAGAGGCTCCAACACTCGCTTTCAGTATGTGTTATTATGTTTCCAAACCCGTCTGGGCAGAAAACTTTTTCTTTGGCGTTATATATTTTCCTGGTCCTTCTTTTCCTTCGTTCTCCTCTGCAATTACCCGCAAATAATTTTCTGTTAGGGTTACTCTTTTAAACATAGAAGTGAGAGGTAATCCTGGTAATATTTTTCTGTTAACGTTCGCACGTCCGGAGGTCAAGGTGCAAGAAGGCCGCATTTAAATGTCACAGTTTAAACGGGACGATACAGAACGTAGCGTCGAGCATTACATTCCTTCTGTGCAACTATGTGGCATTAGTGTATTTTAACAGTGGTCAAGTTACACGCTGTGCCTCAAATAATCACTCTGGAACGTTCAAGAGAATCATTTACCAGTTATAGCTTACAAACTTTCGCAGAGAGAAATACTGCGTAGGCCTTCCTAAAATTGCTTTCAGCATTTCATTGGTGTAAGAGCACCTTTCCCTGCATGGCTATGACTAAAGGCTGTCTTCGGCATGCACTGCACTTCACTAATTGCCCAAAGCACTGATTTCGTGCGGAGGCTCCTCTTGCACCCACGGCGGCTTCGTACGGGCCATGATAATACAGCTGCGAAACAGATTGAAAAAACGTTCACTCGCAAGTATGATGCTCATTATGCGAAATATTGGCAGATAGCCTTAAGTATACTGTTCTTGCGGCAAAGGAGACTGAGAACTAATGACATGCACACGTGTCCGTGTCTATGTGGTGGCCACGACTCTCTACTCCAGTGGCAAGAAGAGATGGCGCTTAAGTACTGGTACGGCGCTGCAAGGTTCTGCTGGGCGTTGAATATCTCAGTTGCCATACTATGGGGTGGTTTGTTTCCAGACCGACACCAGAATGGCGGAGAAATGTCGCTCTTTAGTTGTGACTTCCCCGTGAGGGCATTTTGTCGTCCGCGGTGCAATTCGCGAGTGCGTGGGACGTTGGCCGTGTGCAACGTTTGACGTTGCCCCGTCGACCAAGCGTGACGACGAGAACGCTGCGCTTCCCTAGCTGTGTCGGCAAAAGACATATTCCTTCGGACTCGTGTATATATGAAGAATTAACAAGGCAAGGCTGTCTAATTTGGTACGTCGAATATGCTAGAGCTTTATACGCCTGAAAGGCTGCTTTGTCGCTGCAGCTCGGAGAGAATGGAGCTTATAGAGGTCATCGTTCGCTTATGTGCCGTTTAGTGACGATCTATCATGCGTCAATGGCTGCAGATCAGGTGTGCAGTCAGAGTTCTTATTTACCCTATTTGCTTAGTTACCGTATTTACCCCCCGAACGATCAGCGTGCTGAGAGCCTACTTCTGGGACACCGTCCATCGGACAAAACCAGGAAAGAGACGCATCGTTGATTTCCTAACACTGAGACACAATCTCTTACTTGCACAGCTGCACACACAGCAAGAGAAGGGCGCCCCGACTTTTGCAACGCCGTTTTACGTTCATTACATTAACTGAACCGGCCACGTTGAACACGCACTCGCAATGAACCGTGGATGACAAAAGGGAAATACAGGGGCAAATTTCTCCGCTAAGTCTGGCGGGCAACCTGGCAACACAGTCCTTCAAGTCTGCAACGATTTATTCAACGCCAAAGAGCACAATGCCATGGTGCTTAGCTACTCATTCCGCTGCTCCAACTCCGGATTGCGGCCTGCGGCTCTACTGACGTAACCTTCGGTAGCTCCTTCAGTAGAAGAAGTGAATCACACGAACAGTTGTGTTACTCATCGCTTACAACGAATTGGCTGGCGCTATTTCACTGAGTAGTTCTTCTACGTGGTTCTTGAGAAGAGGAAAAATGCACCTAATTTCTCTCTGCCTCATGGACAACACTGTGCAGTACCTTGTAGGAGAGGGGAGAAGAAGGAATAAAAAACTAGTGGAAACTTATACATAAAGAAATTGCACCGGCAATCGCCAGAAAAAGAAGGAGATAGGAAAGTTAGGAGCCGGTCGAAGACATCCGAGAACGGGGCACTACACGGTGAGAGCGGCACGGCGTTAGGAGGCCGCGGAGGGCGAACCATTCAGCGAGAGCTACACTGGCGTCGGAGATCCCGTCCGGCAAATAGGTAAGCTTGATTTCCTCGAGTTCCACCGTGGTGGTCCAGCGGCTAAGGTACTCGGCTGCTGATCCGCAGTTCGCAGGTTCGAACCCCGGCTGTGGCGGCTGCATTTCCGATGGAGGCAGAGATGTTGTAGGCCCGTGTGCTCATATTTGGGTGCACGTTAAAGAACTCCAGGAGGTGGAAATTTCCGGAGCCCTTCACTATGGCGTCTCTCATAATCATATAGTAGTTTTGGGACGTTAAATCTCATATATCAATCAATTGATATCCTCCGATCAACTCCGCTATTTTGTGCTATAATCAGGAGAACGGTTGATATATACAAAGACCTATGTTAGTGAATTGACTGAGAGCAGCAAAGCAATATAAAATGAAAGAGAAAAATAAAGAACAAAGTAGCAAGCTTGAAAAAAGGGCCCCTCATAATAAAGAAATTACTCGGATCACGGCCTGATATGCATCTTGAGAATTAAGTGAACATCTTCCTGACCAACTTCTTAGTGGAGACCAGGCTGAATGAGCGCTTGTGATATAAAGCCAGTGCTTGACATATGTGAAATGATGTGTTAGTGCATATACAAAGAATAAAAATTGAAAGTATATGTGCGTGTAAACATTTTTGATCGTGTGAACTGCTGCAACCAAACTGAACATTGACATGTCATTTCAACTAGTTTCAGTTGAAATGACCACGTAAACCTAGCTGACCGCAAGTTTACGTTTCATTACCAATGGCGATGGCTACTGCCACGAGGAGGTCGATGCCTAGAAAGCGTTTCATCTTGATGGCTGTAAGAAGGACAGTTGCACAACACTTAAAAACACAATGAAATTTCTCAAACTTACTCTTTGGTATTTAGTGCAAAGTTATTTCGCTTTCATATTCTCCGCAGAGTAGCAAGCTCGTGCACACAAGCTGAAGCCATCAATCTCTGCGTTGCTGTAATGAATTTTTACTGACTTACTTTTTTATTCAGAGACACAATATGCACAAATTTCAAAAATATGTTTGCCATTCTTTTTTTTCATAAATATTGCTCTAAATAACGGTTTTTGCAAGTTCAGTTTTCTAGAATAAATGCCTTTACGTTTCACATCACTGAACACTCTGTAGGTAAAGTTGCGTTGCCGTTGTGTTCTTTTTATATAGTACGTATATTTACTTATATATTGATCCACATATTTATTTCTCATTGCACGTCTACGTCAGCATTGCTGTTACTCGCGTGTATGTGTGTACACATGGCTGTGGGTGTTTGACGTCACTCACTTTAAGATATCCGGCTATTCGGTTCTTGTGAATGGAAGATAGCTAAACTAATTACTTATACAATTAACACTGCAATCTTGGTTACTTATGCCACCACTAAGTAAAGAAGAGGGCGTTTATTACAAGATGCTAGTGTTTAAAAGGCCATGGAGG
>NW_023612832.1:0-58006 GCF_013339725.1 Rhipicephalus microplus | reverse complement strand
CAAAACCTGCTGCGTGAGTGGAATATTTTCACGTTTTGGAACGTCTTTTCTCCCGAGCCGGCCACCACCTGGGCTAAGCCTAACGAGGTAAGCCCACGCTGGCGCGACGCCAGCCGCGTCGCCGTTCCCGGGTGCCCTTTTCGCTCTTCTCAGGGCTTATTTTCCGAAAAAAATGGAATATCAGGTGGTGGGGGAGGACATAACCCCCGAAGAGGTGACAGAAGACCGACGTTGGCAGTCTGCAGGCGCCAGAAGAGTTGGCGCGCGCTCGGCAGGCGCTAATCCTAATGGTGGTACTCTCATTTATGAGGTATCTTTCGGTTTATTAGGACGAGTCAGCCGCTCTCAAGTTGTCATTCAAGCCTCAAAACCAATTTTTCAATAAAACGTAAATGCCTGAGGCTCGTTACACGTGCAATATAACACCTCGCATGTGAGAACTTACAGTTCTCGTATATTAGCGCCGCAACGAAATCCGACGCATGCAAATGGATAGCTCTGTTCACAATGAATTCTTCTTTGAGTGCACGAACCGAAGATGCGCAAATCAATCTGCAATCGCATACGTTGGAAAAAACAAACAGGCCAACGCAGCGACAGATTACGTCATCACGTTGAATGTGAGGTTTTGGGTTCTGTTTTGTTTAGTTCACAGAAGTAGGTAACCAGTTTTCTCACCATATGTCATCGCTCTTGTCTTCTCTCACTCAGCGCGAATTCAGCGCGACTCTTAATTTTAGAACTGTTTCTATTCATGTAAGTTCATGATTGCTCACAGAGGCTCCATGTTCAAGCACGCCACCACAACATGTGTAACCCTTCAAGCGCGTAACTTGTAGGCCGAGCAGCGCCACCTCTCGATCCCAGAGTGTAAAAGAAAGTTGCGCATGCGATTGAACCGCGTGTAAGAGAGCAGTGGGAGTAGAGGGATAGGGCATACGGGCCTTGCATGTCTCTAGTGCGCAGCTATGCTGCAGTGAATTAAAGCAGTGGCGTCAATAATGTGCACCGACGTCGTAACTACTCGTGGTCTCTGCACAGTTACACTGATCGTTTGTGTTCTTTTGTTTTTGACGAGGCAGGTGTGCTGGGAGGCTGCTGTTGCGGTCATAGTTATGGCACAGGGTGGCAAGGTGTAAATAAATGCTTGCCGCGCGCTTTCTACAGCGCTCCCATCATCCGTTACGGATCGAGGCTCGGATGTTATTTTATGAAGTAATTGTGTTGTGCCGATTACAATGAATTAAGGTATAAGACGAAGCGGAACAGGCGAGAACGTACCAGCGGTACGTGAAGTTATATCGTCGTGTGTGTGTGTGTTTGTGTGTTTTTTTTTCTGCGTCAAGAAGATACCGGATTACACTTTGCGATAAATGAATATAATTTTGCGTATCTGTCGTGTTCGTTCTAGAAGATCTCGTTTGAAAACGTTTAGGGCTGGTATGACACCATACGTCAAATGGACACCATACGTCAAATGAACACTTTAAATTCCTATCGAAAAACATCGGTGGACAAAATAACACAAAGTCACAAAGTACTGTTATTTCGATGCATTACTATCACTTATCGGAATGAATAAATAAATAATGTTTCTCTTTTTTTTCGTACGTTGCAATCCATTCGTGTCCAAAACAAAAAATTGCACTGAAACTATCGAGCACAGAAATTCTTTGCCTTCAAAGGGTTTCTTCATACCGTTATGTGTATGGTTTTCCGACAAACTGTCGCCACCTCTGTGCGTTTCGACGCGATTGCGTTAAACAGCTCGTTTCACCGAATTTTCCGTTTCGGCGTCCGTGACGGCGTTGTTGGATGTGAGCACAAAATCATCATCTCGTCGGTGACCGAAAATAAAAAAATCTTCAAGTAAAAGAAATAAATAATAAAATAAAAGTGTTCACGTCCAAGTGACAATCGAACCTAGGCCGACCACGTAGCAAGCTAATGTTTACGACGGAGCCTCATTTACTATTTAAACTGTTTTCACACAAAAAAAAGCTAGCCGAATGTCACGCATTGGTAGTAGCATTGTCCTTAACGTATATGGCGTGACAGAAGCGTAGCATGGCGCAGGGAGTCAAAACATGCGAATTCGGCAACGAGTGGGTGTTTTAAATGTCGATCCATTATTGAAAACGCTCCTCCTTATATAATCACCTGCGCCGACAAAAGCGGGAAAAATGCAGCTGTGTAGGTTCGCGTGTTGCCTAATGGACGCATAGTGGGCCGTTCGCTGATTCGCAAAGGGAATATTTGCGACGTAGTGGACACTTAACTGTTTGTAGTAGGCTTTCTAGCTTACTTTGAAACGGCCGATGTTACGTGCACAGTCGTTAGTCTCCTTATACGGCACAGCTGAGTCAAGCACCGAA
Organism: Rhipicephalus microplus; assembly: GCF_013339725.1. Classification (NCBI taxonomy): domain Eukaryota; kingdom Metazoa; phylum Arthropoda; class Arachnida; order Ixodida; family Ixodidae; genus Rhipicephalus; species Rhipicephalus microplus. The sequence continues at coordinate 55,631 of NW_023612832.1, read as the reverse complement.
AACCAAAGCAAGGCTAGCATTTTAGAAGGCGATGCGCACGAGTCCCGATCACGATTTCTTTCTCTACTCTTCAAGGCGTAGTTTAAGTGTCCTTCAAGTGTATTCATGTTTACAGATGAAATAATACGCTCTCCCTCGCAGTCATTACCTGATATCTCCATTCAGTAAAACAACTGGAAACCATATGTTCATTTGTGTATCCAAGCTAATCTCGGGAATGCCTATGCCCCGCCGCCGTGGCATAGTGGAAAAGGTACTCGGCTGCTGAACTGCAGGTCGCAGAAGGGAACCCCGGCTGCGGATGCTGCATTTTCTCCTGCGTCGAAAATGCAGCGGGCTCGTGTGCTCAGAATTGCTAGCACGTTAGAGAACCCCAACTGGTCGAAATTTCCAGAGCCCTCCAATACGGCGTTTCTCGTAATCGTGTGGTTGTTTTAAGACGTTAAACCTCTCAACTCAATCAATAAATCAGTCAATCAAATCAAGAAGACTCAAAGTTTGTGCCCCATGCAACCCCATCTCAAGGTGTTGTAGTCGTGGCAACATAAATTGTTTCCAAACACCTGCATAAACTGCTACGCATTCCATCTCACCACTTGATATTTTCTGAGCATTCTAAATTATAAGCGATGTCAGTAATTCACAACTTAAAAGTAATTCTGCAGCAGGCACTGTCCTTGGGATCGTGGTAATTATGTAGTTCATAATTTCTCATACAAACGAATAATTTTGAGCTATAGAATATTTTAATGGGTTCACCACACAGGAAAAATCTAATGTTACCATACACGCATAACAGGGGACTTCGCAAAACAATTATATTCACCGAACTGTTGGATCTGTGTCACACACTTCGGGTGAGGCCCCGCCGATCCAATATCGACGTGTGGCAGACTCGCAGGCTTCAACTTTACGCTTCTTCCTGAGACGCCTGAAAGGCCTCGAAATGGTACATTTCAATTTATTTGCAGGTTGGTCGACCCGTGGGGTTGCTCGTGTGGTGATGTGTGGGCCTGACCGACGCATCATAGAGCAGACGCGGAGTTTTATTACACCTAAACAAGCATTTAATTGAAACAAGGGCAAAGTCAGAAGTTAACAAAAATAACAGAGAGGAATAACACTGTTCCTCGATGGAAAGAACAGCTATGTAACAAACTATGCTCTAAAGAACACTACAAGAGGTACAGACAAAAGACAACACGTGGAATATTAATAAATTAACAACAAGATGGAAGTCATAAAAGAGGGTTACAAGGAAATAATTACAGAATGATCATTGGCCGCGCTTTTGAATTTCTACGTGCGTCGCAGCGCACACAACTACAAATAATAAGAAAGGCTGGTCATAATAATTTACCAGTTTTAAAAAGTCACAATAAACAGTTCCATAAGGACCAGGCCAGCTCTTGGTACATGTAGGGGAGTTGACGGGTGCCGCTGAAGATCTCTCGGCTTGGTAGACGACGAGGGTGCCCGGAATTGCAGCCGTCTCAATACGTTGCGCGGGTCACTCCATGCTCGTCGCGCGAGATTCTCGACACCGACGACCGGACTTGTTGCTGGCTGTATGTCAACTGCCTATGTCGATGCAGTCCAAACCTTTTCTGGGGCGTACGCGTGCTCCCGTCCCATCTGGAGGTAATTTCCTTTTTTTTAAACCACCCGTGCAACTTTCGGTACAGGTGCAGGGAAGACAAGCCGGTGCCACGCTGCGTCGTTAGTCGCCGGATGTCGTCCTCCCAACACAAAAGCGCCCTTCCTTGGAAGATGAGGCCCGCGGACCATCCGAATATTGGAGTCGTTTGTGACAATTTGGATTATGTATGTCCTGTGAGTGTCTATCAGCAATGACGTACAGCTTCATTGTATTACATTTATTCAGATTTAGTGTAGTAAAATTTAAAAAAAATGATGCCCATTGTTTTGCGACATACAATAATAACACTCGTGATACACAGCCTCATGGAACCACACTCATTAGATAACGACAGCCTGCTTTCGACTTTGCAAAGTAATAATTGCAATTCTTGGATGGCTCACTGATCAATATAACGTTGAATTTTTCTGTTTGTATACTACAAAATGTCATTTAACTAAAACCTCTCGCACTCACGAGTCACAATACAAAAGTAGTCTATAATCACGTCTTTGTTCTTATTTTACACTGTCCCTTGAACCCTGTTACCAGACAACATTCCTGTTTAACTTATTATACTTTACTCCGTATACAAAAGATTCGTGGCTGGTAGTATGAAGACAAGGTTACCAAAGTGTTTAGAAAAAGTGTTTAACGATTTCGAGTGTACCTTCGTCCTCAACAATGAGAGAGCAGTGGGCCGTTCCGATAACACGTAAATTGTAGTTAGAGATTTAAGCCACTAAATACGGACATACTGTAGAGAGCTGTACTGTGCTTTGCTAGCATGTTGAGTGATTTTCTTGACGTACAGTGTGCTTGGTCAATCTGATCGACATTTTATAGAACAACTCGCTTCTCTTTCGCTTCTTTTCTCCATTTTACATGCTAGTTTTTTATTGAGGACGATTCCAGAGACGGCAATGTGCGTTCCGCACTAGATGGAAAACTACAGAAAAACTACGCTGCGCACGGCGTTGACCTGGTTGAAACGGGTGTTGACGCGGTGCTGGAAGAACGGTTTGAAGCGAAACTCCCTATAGCATTTTCTTGAGTAAACGTTTGAAACGCGAAGACACAGGAGGTGAGACGCGTTGAAGGCGCCTGTTCTCGGCTTCTTTGGCTCGTGTCTCGTCGGTGTTACCCGCGGCCGTCTATTCTTGAACGCGAACAGTGTTCTGGAGGCGTAACTCGTCGATTTCAAATGCCTTGTACCACCGACGCTTTCGTTCGGTTTCACTGACTCGCGCGTCATCGGTTTGCCGTCGCCATTGGCGAATTCGATCGGCTTCGCTAACCTTGGAATTCTACAGCAGCTAAAGGTACCTCGCATTAGCGGGAAGCATGCGCGACGGCATCTCGCCCGTCGGCGCGATCACGCGGAAAGCAGCAGCGCGTTGTCCACATTGTCGGCGCCGCGAGATGTTCGAGGCACGGCTTCTTCTCGCCGACAGTTAAAAAGAAGTGCACGGGAGATTATGCGGAAGCAGAGTGGGCACGAGCGTTTCGATTGGGAGAGGGTGAAGCGAGAGAGAGCAGACGCGCGGGAGCGCACGGTAGCGATATAGAAAAACGTCACCACGCACTGCTAAGAGGGCATGAGCTACTTGACTCTGCTTTGACACCAGCGGCGAGGGGAGCTGTTTGGACGAATGGACTACGTTACACAGGCTAGTGAAAGAGCTGCTTCGCAATAATATTAATCACGTTGCTGAAATTTGAGCGCACTAGACAGGGTTACGCTTGATCGCGGACGGCGGTGGCGTCTGCCCAACATGCTGCGCACCTGACACATGCTTCTCGCATGTGCCAGTTGCGGTGAGATGTCAAGTGTTTTTACTCGCGAAAGTATATATTTGTATTTAACGTGTTAATGGACTCCCTCTCTCCAACTTCAAAAAAACAAACAAAGCACTCTCCTGTTTCCTCAGGATTACGCACCATAGTTATAGCACAGGAAGCGAAGTTCAGTGCTGCTGAATTTGGTGGCATGGGCTCGATTCCCGGCCACGGCGGTGGAAATTCTTTAGAGATAAATGCGTTAGAAAACCACGTGTTAACATTTAAGAACACTTCAAAGAACGTCAAGCGGTCGAAATTAATCACGAAGTACCTAGAGCGTATCATTTCTCATCATATCACGGTTTTTGGTAATAAAGTATAAGCACTTCTGTGAACGCCCACACGTAAGCGAAATTCAAGTGCATGCTGGTGACTACATTTTTATTGTGACAAGTTCAAATCTGCAGTTTGATAGCCCATGGCTTTTTTTCCGTCGCTCGCCGAAACGAAAACCAAGCACGGTTATGACACCTTTTACGGTGTGGTTTGAGCCTTACAGGCCGCATTGCGCACGATTTCTCTTATAATTTTCCCCTTACTAAAACTGAAAGGTTAGGCAACGTTGCACCCAACGAAATCAATTGTACTTCAGTTCTCGCACGCGCGAAATATTGTGCGACAGAAGACGACGAACCACAGCTGGCACGTAGTCGCAAGGCAAGTTTTCGTGTGATATAACGGCCATTGCCTTCGAGACAGCGGCGTGTGGCGTGGAGCAACCGTAATCTCAGAGGCCAAGTCACGGCATCACGGCTTTCACGAACTGACGCATGGCGGCACCACCGTAGCCGTAAATTGCGAAATAGTCGCAAAAAGCAATCCCACAACGAGATATATGCATAAGTTTTATGTTACAGCAAGCTTTGTATAGTCATTAGCCTTTTGACATTTCCACGGCAGCGGAAACTCAATGCTGCGGGCACTCGCAATGTAAAAGCGCCGCCTGGATGGTGGACGAGCTGCACTTGTGAGAAGTGGGCTCAGAAGTTGACTGAGATAGGCATTACAGAACATTGAAACGCAAGCGCTGTTAAGTAAAATGGCCAAATATACAAGGAGTGCGCTATCACTAATTTCGCAGGGAGTGTCTTGCGCTCATGTGTTGCTTCTTTTCAATTATGCTGGCCTCAAGACAACTGTGATCTCTTTATGAAAAACATATATATTGCAAAAGCAAGCTGGTTCCACCTAAAAAATGTGACTTCGGTCACATCTAAAATGATATCAAAAAATAGTTACACCATATGGAACCATGTATAGATGCGAAGCAGCGGGTGCTCAAGACCAACCGCTGGCACACGAATGCACGCGCCTGCGCGTCTGAGAGTGTCTACTCACGCCGGTGGAAAAAAAAGGCGCGCATCCACTGGCATGCCCCGACACCACGGAGGAACAAAAGGTAGGAGGAGGCCCTGAAGTCACTCGTTGTCAAGCCGTGATGAAGCCGGAAGTCGGCCATATTGACTGGGCAAATACTCCTCCCTTCTTAACATCCGAATGTAAAGCACAAGCCACGACTCTCTCTCCGGCTCGGAAAGCACGTGAGCTGCGCAGCACAAGTGTCGTGACGATCCGAAACTGACTGACGAAACGGGGCTCAACAATCTGTGCCAGCGCGACACCTTCGGTGAAATCATTTCGTCCGCGTATTAACAGGGAGTGACAGCTCATGACAACGAAGCAAGTACAAGAGAACGCGCGCTGGATGCACTGACAACGCCGAGTGCTTTCACTTCATTAATGCAGCAAGTGCACAGACAACACGATCGGTCGTGTGCCTTCTTCTACGGTTGCACTGCGACACCATGACGACGCAGCGGCCGGGCATTGTGCCCGTTTTCCGCGTAAAACTCACCGGCGTAAACATTCTGCGACCGTGGTGACTTTGTGCGCAATGCAATTGACACTTGAACGCGGTTGCTAGAACATTGGGATTGCAATGCTGGAGACGCGTATAAAAGCAGAACAGAAAAAAAGCGTTTTATTACGCACACGCCGAACACGAAACTATACGTATGTGCACATGGTACTCATTGCGTCTTTCTGAGCACAACGGTTCCGTCCAATGCCACAAACAGGGGCACTGCCCCTCCGTCACGGACCTGCAAGGCAGTCGTCGTCGTTGCACTTCGTCATGGAACCCACGTCATTTCGCTGAACACTTCAAATGCTTTATCTGCGTCATCCGCCGCATGACACATAGATATGCACTCGTTTTACGCACTGTTGAAACCCCATGATGAAGAAAAGGATTTGTAAACGTTTCTAAGAGTACAGTAACTGCCAGGAAAACACTGTGTAACCAATAACGTGGCCCAGAGCACGAATATTGTCCGCCACGGCTCAGCACGAGACCTGGGGAGGCACACATGCCGCCGCCAGCCGCGGCCGCTCCCTGCTAGATCAGCTACACGGCGCAACACGTAACCATAGACGCCGCCAATGTGGCCAGTGAATATGGTCACCATGATGTCATTTTCTTCACACTTTCACGTAGCGCACCGGCTGGGCATTCCATCTCCTACCTTTCCTTCCTCCGTGCTCGACACTCTGCTTATTCTTCCTGACCTCTTCTCATGGCTCTTACCCAATGCAGGGATTGTCCAAGTGTGAGGTGAATTTTTTTATATAGTGTTTCTTCGCAATACTTTTGATATAAGCCAATAATAGTTAATATATCAAACCTAACTACGTTATATTAGAGTTGAAATGTTTGAAAGATCACGCGTCGAAGGCCGACGCAAAGTGTTGCTTTATATTTTGGCTTAAAACTGTCCAAGTTCAGCACAAAGCGGTGCGTTCTCAACTGGAGCTAGTTCGTATGTTTTCGAACGGTTATGTTAAACCAAGTTACTTCTGCGAATCATTGAATACATGAAGGCTTCAAAATTTCGGTCAGATACATTTTCAGGTACGCGGTGATATCGATGCAGGTTATAATTTCACAGTATATTCTCTCGCAACGTATAGTTGTTGTCTCTGCGTATTTACTCATAATTTTGCCTGGCTGACACCGACTCACGGACATATTCTCAATCCAGGAGGACAATTGCAGTGAAGTGTTCGGCAGCTCTAAACAGTCGACGCTGTAAATGGTAGCTTTACTCTATCCGTCTTAGCAGGCTCCCACCGTAGAAAACATGTCCGTAATCATCATCGTTATGGCATTTGACCAGTGCCTCGCGTGCGACCGTGCCAAGGCCTCGCATAGGTAAAGAAGCTGAAGAAGAACGGGTCTTGTATCGCTTGATTATTTCTTCTGCTGGTGCTTGTCCTGCTGATTCACCAAATCACCTCTGCTGCTGCAAGTCCAGAAGACGTGAGTTGCAACCTCGTGTCATCGACGACGATCAGAACGAGGCATTCCAAAGAGGCTTCGTCTCCGACCAGCAAGCCACGAACGACTACGCCTACTGTCAGGTGGTAGACAGGCAATGCGCGTGCACCCGATGGACGGGCCTGTGGCTGGCCCCATCCGTGTTCTTCCCACGGCGGTCGATCGGCCTCTGATGTTCGATGCGAGGTGGAGGCGGAGCCGTTCTGCATTCATGGGCACCAAACCCCCGAGCCCTCAGGACCAAGCTTCGTGTTCATCCAGGCCCTTGAAGAAAAGGGCAGCGTTTCCGCCGTCGAACGCACCCCAAAGGAATTGTTGATGATGGTACATGAGGGTTTCGGCGGCTTCGATACTGTGGCAGGGACCAGTGATGCCTCCACCAGGCCTGTTGGAGGAGTGCCCTAAAGCGGTCTGCGTCACGATGAAGACATTGCACCCGTGTATCGACCAGCTTCGATCCATGGGTCCTACTTGCACCGTCGTGACTGATCCTTTTGAGGTGCACATTGAGGGGGTTCGGCACTTGCACTGCCCCATTGGGTCGCCGGTCTCTGCGAGGGGCTGTTCAGATGGGATCATCTTCAGCCTGGAGAGGCATGGTGCATGCACCAGCTACGTTGTTCGCCTCTTGTACAACCAGTGCCTCCTGTTAAACGCCAAGCCTGAGACCGAGTCCAACTACTTCTACGGACAGCTTGCTTACCAAAACATTGTAGCGCCCCACCGGGATCACAGCTTCGTGTTCGTCAAGGGCCTTGATGAAACTGAAGGCAACGCGTACGCCTTCAAGCGCACCTCCAAGGAAATATTGACGACCCTTCTCGAAGATATCGGTGCTTCGAGGCGGTGGCCAGTGAGAGAAGTAGGTAAGGGTGCAGTTACATCAATCTGTCGTTCAATGGTATGATAGATTGACTGTAGAAGATAAAACTTCAGTTCAGTGAGAGCGCACTAACCTTCTCATTGTGTTTATTCACTAGGCTTATGAGAGCAAACATCATTTCGAAGAACTTGCTCGTGCCAGACTTCCGGAGTGCTCCGGAGCTGCGTCGAAGACTATACCAAATATCGGGGGAAGTCGGCTGGTTTCCTGGAGTCGAAGGGTGCTCAGCATATCACTGCCACAAGAAAACCTCGTGATTTGGCGTGACAAGTGGCCCCAGAACTTTGACTGTGACTTTGCATCAGAATGCATCTGACGCTGGTCTTGGTGCAAATGCAAGCTCGGATGGCGTTGCTCGATAAGGTTTTTGAGCTAGCAGAGGAGCACGTCTTCACCCATCTCCATCAGCTTCTTGGCGAGTTATGCAACTTCATGTTGTCCTGCAGCGCCTCTCCTGTTTTAGAGATGGGCTTTTTGGGGATCATAGTGGACATCGCCACCACAATTCGAGTTTTCAGCGCTTTAAACGCTCATTTGCTCATTATTAAAACGAAACTGAATGGCAGCTTGGTAGTGTACTTTTGCGGAATACTTTAGCAACCTCTGTGGCAGCCATAATTTTATTATTAGGAACATAGAACTGAAGATGGGATGCTAAAGATCAGTTTGAACTACCTGAGATTCCAAAAAAGAGCCTAATTCTAAGAAGCTGGACCTTCCTTTTTTATTAACTTGAAAGTTACCGCGCCTCATTATTGAATCCTATATGCAGCAGCAGAACACCTATATGACTAAATTACGCTTGGCGGATTTTGTAAGGGCATGAGTTGTCTCAGGTCAACCGCTGTATATGGTGATATGTCGTGCATTCTTGTTATCTGTGAGCGATTCGTAGGTCACCGCGTATCCAATTGCGCTTCACCATCTTCGTTCAGTATTCCCTGTTTCAACCCCCTATTTTTTAACACGAAAACGTTTTATGTTGGAGTCCTCCGACATTTCACTGCTGTATTTCCACCACGTATAAGGCGTTGTAGAAAGTAAACGAACAGATGACCAAGAAAAAAGAATTCGCCAGATTCCACGTGGCATGGTAATCGATGTTGTGCAAAGCCTGCGGATGAAAGATGACCGTGTTGTAATTTTTTTATTTATCGAGACGTTACGATGTGGCGCTAAACATATGTGCGAATGCACCCATGCACAGACATAGGTTAAACAGCCGAATGTGCTCTGCATAATCAGATATTTACAGCTGCGTAACGATGCCAACAGCGACATAGGTATGAGCAACACCAGAAGCGGTAAGCCCATATGAAGCGCTGGTGCTCGTTAGTATGGTAGTCCTGGACACTGCAACTTAAATCAACTTTAGCAGATGGCGCCTGATTACGATTCACATTAACCCGACATGACGGCAGTATCATTATACGAGTACATATCCAATGTTATGAAATTGGATAGCCAGCACTCCAGCCAGAGTAGACGTTTCACGAACATTATAGGGTCTATTTGACAAAAAAGTTCCGAGAGTTGTCGGAACTCTGTGGTACTTAATTTCAACGCAGAATGCTGGGTTTTGATTCCTGCTGTGACCCTGACATCTATTCTTTGCATTCATCGTGTTAACGCTGCTGATGTCACACGTTAAAATAGGCAATGTTTGTTCTCGCTATTCCTGGGAAGATAAAACTATCAATCATTACCTGTGGCACTTACGCGCCCGCGGGTATGTACCACACGTTGGTGGAAAGAGTCTGACGACGTACGCGATGGAATTGTGACATTATTCGTGCCATGTTCTGTGAGTCATATTGGTGAAATCATCTTACCCTCCCATAGTAATATGGCTTACCCGAGTTAAGGGGGTGGTCACGAGAGCACATAGAGGTAAGCGGTAAAACTGACAGACAGACAGACATATTGATTGATTGATTGATTGATTAATTGAAAAATTAATCGATTAACTGACTGATTGATATGATTGATTGATTGATTGATTGATTGATGATGATTGATTGATTGATGATTGATTGATTGATTGATTGATTGATGACTGACTGACTGACTGATTGATTGATTGATTGATTGATTGAATGATTGATTGATTGAAATCGCACCAACGACCCATAAGCCGAAGTGCGTGAGGCTTATTTATTCAGCCACAAAACAACGTTCTTCAGCCTTTTAATGGCGAGCTATTATTACACAACATTATAACAGGCACCAGAGAGTTCTAAGGCATTTAAACATGCTCTTTAGTCACCGGCAAGATGGCGCGAAGGGTACGCTCTAAAAAAACCTTTCACCACTTTTCAGCATAGTCAAAAACACTGCCGATCGGTAGTCAAAACTAGAAAACACAGGAGCGTAGTATTACTGAGCAGCTAGCGAATTTCCCGAAATTCTCAGTCAGATAAAAATCACTGGCCCTCCTCTCGGCAAATGATGTTTCATAGTCATAATCTATGAAAACCAACAGACAATCATGCCAGGGAAAGTACATAGGGGATGTTAATCCAAGGTATTGTAATGTAAATGCATATAGAGAAAAGTGATTGAAAATGTGCATTACCAATATCAGGATCCAAGCCTGCGCACTTCGCATAACGCGTCCGATGCTCTCTACCACTCAGCTTTCGTGGTGGCCATCCCCCTGTCCACTTTATAGGGTATATATGTGTTTTTAGCGTTGGAGTAGAGTTACTGTATATTCTACAATTAGACAAAAGAGTTGCACGAAGGCACATCATTTCGGGTTCAAAAACCGTGCGGGAAAGCCTTTCACCACCCGCGTAGGAGCAGTGCTCATGGTTTAGAGTACTAGTGTTGCTTTCTTTCTTCTTTTTATGAAGAAATGAGCAAACCTCGTTTGCTCCAGTCAAGCCTACAAGCCTTGATTTTATGCTTACGTTCTTGGTATGTAATAATGAAAAACATGTGGCAGCTCGCTGAACCAGTGGGCTTATGTTGGCCGCACATTAACTTGGTCGTCTTTTCCGCGGCTTTTCCTGTTTGCAGAGATAAAAGTTTTTGCACTTTTCATCGCAAGCCGATTAGCGATGAAATTTTTCGACGCGTTGGACTCATTCATTACCTGAGTGAGGAGACCAGCTGTAGTTTCAGAGTTTTAAACTGAATAGAGCTGGAGATATTGACCGAGAATGGCCGTTGTTACGCCTGGGAGTCCACACCGAACATCAGTGCCTCTTCAAAGGCGATCTGTGTCAAGGCCAGCGATCGAGCCCGCCTGACGCGATCAACTCAACGACGTCATCAAGCGGCGGCACCAGTCTGTCTTATGCAATGCACAGCGAGCTCCCTCAGCCCACGAGCCCGATGAAGCAATCGGCGCCTTCCAGTCTGGCGAGTCTTACGCAACGCGTGGCAACATCCCTTGTCCTTGGGTACAACCACGCGCAGCGGTGGGTTCCATTTTAGGATTCTGACATCACAGCCAGCGGTGCTTTGGTTGGACGTTGGTGACGCAAAAGATCCACCCGGTGCCTATAAAAAAAGCCAATCGGCGGTCGCCAGCAGTTGATCTATGCGTAAGAGAGAAGTCGACGTCACCGCGCTTGTCAACCGCGCTTGAACTGCCTGGAATTGGAAGAGCATCGATGTTCTCGGCGTTGTCTGCGCAGTGTTGCCTTTTCCACAGTGCAAATGAACCACCTACGACCACGTGACGACGTTCCATCAATAGCATTGCTGAACTTTTCAAAGGCCGAGTGGGTTGCGCCCGGAAAACAGCGTTGCCACAGCGCTTCCTAAAGGGTAGCGTATACAGTAACTTTACGTTGGTGTGCGGATGAATCCTTTGAGCGTCTCATTTATACGGGGCAGCTGAACGTGTGCCATCGGGCTCGAGAGAAAAAAAATGAAAAAAAACTTTCTTTTCATAATAACCTGATGCTTCCTCTACTTCAATTGAATCCATCTCCTTATAGCAAAGAAAAACGTACTTTATATTCCATCTCTATGCCTCTTCATACAGGATGACTCTTTTTTCCACTATTCTCTTCCTTTATCTCTACATTTCATCCATCAAATTCAAGCCGTCAGTTACTTTCTTCTATCACGGACTTGTTCAGCTTTTCATGTTTGTCCCCAAAACGCTAAGTCTCATGCAGGCTTGTACCTACGAGTATAGCTGGGTGGATAGAGCGAAATTCAATCAGAACATGGTCCATCGTTTTCCCACAGCATGTACATTGTTCTTCCTTTTATTGAATTTCGCTTTATGACTACGCTTCTAAAGCAACCCGATCTCTCACCGACAATAAAGCACTTCCTTTTGAGCTATCACAAAATTTTTTCCGGATTATTTAGTTCCTGCCCTTTCGTTAGTAAGTGAGAGCTGGCTTCTTTTGCATCACTGTCACCCAATAAATCCTCTCCACCTCTCTGACATTTCGCCTAATGCCTTGTTGCCATGTCGCCCACATTGCCAGCTGCATATTTACTGGAGAGCCTCCTACATTTTTTTCTCCGCTTTGTGTCTACGCTCATCCGGGACAAATTTATTAACACTTTCCTTGCCCGTCTACTGTTTTTTTTTCATTTTCCTAAGCTTATCTTGAAATCTGAATCTGCTCTTAGTTTCCTTACTTCAAAGCCTGGCCCTCCTATATCCTACTTCACAGCCTCATGTGTCGTCTTAACACGACCGCTGAACGCGAGCCGTCCAGCAGTCTTTTGATTTACATCCATTCCTGATTGCACCTCTGACTTTATGCGCACGACTGAGGTTCCAAATGTAAACCATTGCGCCGTTCCATACACCTCGAATTACTTTGTACATAGTTTCTATCCCCATAACGCACTGTGCTTCATTATTTCAGCATTCCTCTTTCCATTAGCTACCGATGTTTTTTTATGTACCTCCATATATCTATCTCCCTTTCTCCCCATTCACCGAGGTATTTGTACTCGCTTACCCTCGGTATTTCTTGGCCCTGTATTGAGACCGCCTGCTCTTCTTGGTCATCGAATACCATCAATCCACATTTTGCTTCATTAAATTCTAGTCCTGGAGCCTCGCCTTCCTTTCCGCATATATATGCCAGCCGCTGTGTATCGTCTTGACTGTCCGAAAGTAGGATAATATCGTCTGCATGAAATGGACCTGGAACCATCTGCTCAACCAGCGCCACACCTGTTTGTGTAACAAGTTAAACCCAATGTTGCAACCTTCTGGCGATTTTTCCATCCTCACCATATACAGTGTGAATAACAGCAAGTACAAAATACATCCCTGTATTTGCCCCTTGCTAAATTCAATGCTAGCTATCCTTGCTACTTATTTCTTCCTATTCTATTCAAACTGTATTTTCTCGGCATATTTTTCTCAAACGCTGTATACAGTCGTCACATAAGGGGGAAGCTTGACTCAGCGCCGTCTTTAGCCATTAAAGTGAATGTCCAATTCTATTTTGCCAGTTTGCGCATAGCCTCCGGTATTTAGCGCGTGCGGCACGTTTTTCTCTGGCTGTCCCATCCCACTTAGAGAGCGTGCTTCCGGAGCTGCTCGAGGGCCGCTCTTTTTTCCGCACCGTGGCGCTGCTTCGTATGGCCGAAAAGGCTGCCGCGCTGTTGGCGGGGCTTGCATGTGGCGGGAAGAAAATGTTTTCGCGCTTTTAATTTACGTCGCACTCATTTGGGAATGTTGGTCAGAGGTGTACGAGAGGAAAGGTGAATTCTTGGGCGTATATATTCGCACTTGGTCTTTTTTTGTTGCTTCACATTTGCTCCGCCTATATTAAAGCCCTTACATTTGCGATGCCTCCGCAAAAGATTCACATGTGCTGGATTTACTCTACTTCCAAATTAGCAATCTGCATATTATGGAGGGCACTGGCGAAGAAAAAAATGACAACCCGATCAACAAAAGGAATCGGAAGATGGCCGCGTTCTACGCTCACAGGTTACACTCGAATAAAGTGGTTTCTTTTTCTTTGCTTTCATGGATGTAGCGCTGTTTTTCATTGTAACGCAGCTTCAAGAATTGTCATGTCGAGGCGTAACAGCGGGATACAGGGAGGCGGGTGCAGGCATTCACCATGCATATAGACTATGTCTATACTGAACGTTCTGTGACGACCACGGGCTGGTCATAGGCTCGTTTTGGCAACTTATGGTCGCCCATTCGCACTGTGTATTTTACAGTGTTCAGTGGATATATTAAGAAATGTAATAACGAACACCGATGTCTTTTTGTTCAACAAGTACGCAACACGCGTTCAGAGTTCGATATATTTTGTAAGAAACACTCCGGTAGTACATCGCAGTGACAATATGCACTTCTTCTTTCTTTGGTGGCCTACCTTGACGAGTGCCTAGTTCTCATTAGAAAGACGCCGTTATGCTACATGTGCGAACCTTTGATTTGGATGCAGTCAAGACTACAGTAAGTGAACACGACACTGATTTTGCAATTGTGCTACCAAAACATAATCAAAATTCAGATGATGAAAAAGGAAACGATGACCGCTCAGTAACTTTCTCTGTGAGAGACGAGTGGAGTGAATGTAGGTCGGCTAATCGAACCCTAGCTTATACAATATTCCGGCAAAATTCGTTCACTCGTACGTTATTTCAATTACATAACCAGGGCAGCCAGTTATCTAGATAGAAAGTGTGCTTCCGTTGAGCTCCTTGAAATATCTGTACGTTATATAATAGTAAAATTATGAGTAAGGTTTGGAGAGCAATACGATTCCATGAGGATAACTAGTCCAGTTTTCTGCCATACAAGTATCCAGAGGAAAGGAGGAATTGCAGAATGTCTCTTTATTTCACAAATTGGGGTATGTGGCACCGAGACAAAACGAACCGTAATGAAAAAAAATGAAAAAAAAGTAATACTGCCACAAACGAATTGATACCTCCTTACAATCACCTATGTGAAAAATGCAGCGGATACCATGTTCTTTTCGTAAATTGGAAGAAAAGACATGGTAACAGAAAAAAAAAACTATTTCACTTCAACGAGATCATGACGGTGATTCTTGCACGTAGCGAAAAAAGAAAAGCCATGCGTACGATGGAATCATGTGCGCTCTGCTGTATGGCATTCTCTCAGCGGGCGGCGGAAGCAAAACTACTTGCGACCTCTCGCGGTAACCATGCGCGCGAGGCGATACTCGTTTGTAATGCTATGGTCGACTCACCATAGTTATGCTGTAGAGCGTGGCGATTCGGATGGCTGGAGGGAAACGCATCGCGTGCATACAATTACGGAGGCCTTGGTTGGCGTCCCGTAGTGCGTATTATTATTACGAGATGGCAGTTGACCAATAACCCCTCGCATATACCGCCTCGAGGCAGCAAGTGTGCTACAACAAGACCATCTCTATGAATGTAGGAACGAGTGAATTTCAAGGATCGTTTCGTTCGTTAGGTAATGGTTATAGTTCAACTATCATTTCGTAAATAAATCACGGACTACGTGACGCCAAACAGGAAAAAAAGTGTTCCACGCTCACCGTAATGGCAACAGGTGGTGCCGCCTGAAGCTCGCACGCTTAAACGCACATATGTCAAGTCGAGTCAAGCTCCTTGAAGATGTGGCACGTACCAACGCTGGCAGTATGGCCAAGCACCAGATAGTGTTCATAAAAGAATTCCTTAATTACAGGTTACGAGTGATCTACATGCGAGCAAAAAAAAGAAAGGTGAACAAGACGAATAAAGTTGACGGGATGATGACTGCCACTGTACTCAGTGGTGGACCATCGCACTCGTCATTCGAAGATCGCAAGCTCGAATCCTGCGGGTGGCAGGTTATCTTTTCATCCACGTTTCCTTCTTTACGTTATCCTTACAGTTATTTTTAAGGCATTCCCCATTCTTTTCCTCGCATTATTGTCTGTTCGTTTTCAATAATATTGTGTCTAACAAAGAAAAGCAGCCCTTAAATTTACACTCTCCTTCATACTACAAAAACAGTGCGTCACAGGCCAGCATTTTGCGATTGGCTGCTTTAAGCGGGGTGAGTTGGGCAGCTACTGCGGGCGCCACAGGCGGCCAGGACCTGTCATCGCGTGCACGCGTGATCGCACTTGAAATCCGCTCGTTTGGAGAAAGAAAAAAAAGACAAAGTGCTCAATGTGAAGCGTTGCGCGGGACTTACCTTCATCTCCCTTTACATCCGTAACCTGCTAAGCTTCCAGCTGTTTGTTACTTCACTCGTAATGGACGGATTCTAAGTACTTTCGCGGTGGTCCATTCTTGAGGCAATAAGCTCCTTTATTAGGGAGAAAGGGAGAGATTATTTATCTGAAGGCCGAGAGGACAGTCGGAGATAGATCGCTATAGAGCTACTCCATGTTTGCAGAACGGTAGGTACGGATTGACGTCACGGCTCGTTGGCCTCACCCAGCCGTCACAGCTGAAGGCACGCCATCACCCTTTATGATCACGTGACAACTAGCGGATGCTATAAATTCTGCTTTCCAGTAATGGCTGGTCGCGAGAGCCAAGTAGATTCCCCGAGCTTTAGGATTTCTGCACTAAGGACGTGTCTTCCACAAGTCTAATTCATGAAAGTAAATACGTTTACTCGGTCTCTCTCTTCGAATGAACCACCAAATCATTCAGTGCATGTCGCGATTAACTGCGATAACTCTTCAAACAGCCTTATCAAGAGTCGACATATAACAAAAAGATAATTTCATTTATAACAAAGCGCCAAGTTCAAGTGCTCTTCTCAGTGCTTAGTGCGTATATGTGAACTATGGATATACCACAGCGCCGCATAATACGATAGCGTGGTGGCTTGCTTTCCAGGGCCAGAATGATGCTTGCGTTCTATTGCGAAATGAAGTATTACGTACAAGGTTCTCCAAGGTTCCGTAAAATCACTTATCAGAGTTCTCTGAGGGGTAACTTCACCCCCACTGCGTGGAAAAGGCATGGCCGATATGACACGTGGCACACACACTTTTTTATTGAAGTTTATATTGAAGCATCCATACCAAATTTAAGCAGCTGGAACGTATCCGTAGTAAGCGTCGAAGATCCTACCTACGTTTGCGGCCAGTCCATGTCCTTTTTTTTCTTACTCTTTTTAAGCTGCTTCTATTCACGGAAACTTTCATGAAACATTTCACAATCTTTGCCCTTTTACATAGTGTATCAGATATCAGGATACATAGGATGGTATGCAAACACGATTTAGTAAAACTTTCATACGCATCACCTAAAAAGAAGAAAGAAGCACCAAATTTGCAATGAAAACCTCGACCGTTAGTTAAGTTCGTCTGTAAATCGTGAAATGAAGGCCAGAAATTTCGCTTCACACGTTTTTTCGCTCAGCTTTGTTAGTTAGGAGTGCCAGCCATGATGATCTGCTGGCAGCATGGATTGTTGCACACGTTGAGCTCGTCGGAAATTGACCAAAGAATTGTTTAACATCAGACGCATTTCCGCAATGACCACACTATATATATTTTTTTGCTAATCGTGACGCGGGAGCACATTCGGAGTGTTTTCTCTTCTCACCTACGCTCTTAGTACGCGTTATGTGCAGCGGGATGGAGTACACTTATACAGCGCCTAATAAAAGTGCCCCGCCGTTACATCGTAGCCCAGTGTGTCTTTTGACTGTTTGCACTCTGCTGGGGCACGCGCTGCACATTCCACTATGGGAAGTGCGCCAAACGAGAATTGAGAATACAGTATCACCATAAGAAGTATGGCATAAGCAAAGCGCCCATGACTGTTTATTTTTACATACTCACAAGAATTCAAGGGCGATAAAATCACTCGGAATACTGAACGATAATAATACCTGCTCCATTGCCAATCGGAGTCATCAAAAGTTGTTTGCCCATAATCTGCAGATCTTCATAACATTATACCAAGCGGCTTCCCGTGAATATTCGTCCAATTCTCGGAGCTATTCACACTCGTTTTTATTCAGCAGTCATGTTCCTTTCCTCAAGTTTTGTTATCAACCGGTTACAGTATGTTCAGCGCAAACTGCGCTTATAGATACGGTGTTCAAGAAGCTTCGAGGCTGTAGTTGATCGTCTTGTTGAGGTCACGTGCACTTGACGAACATAACAGACTATTCTGGAATGGAGGCTAAATTGCTCTAGGCACGTGTGCTCAGATTTTGGTGCACGTTAAAGAACCCCAGGTAGTCGAAATTTCCGGAACCCTCCACTACGGCGTCTAGCCATAATCATATCGTGGTTTGGGACGTTAAACCATTACATATAATCAGAGATTATTCTTGAACGTACGTGGCTGCTATAGCGATAACGCTAGCATATTCGACGGTGCGTGTATAAATACCGACGCGATTCACAGCTAGTCAGTTGTTCGACAGCCGTCGCTCCACTCGCCGCTATCAGTGCCGGTGTCTCGCTGTAATCTGACTTTCCTTTTACGTGGCCTTGAGTCTGGCACAGAGGAACAGTTTAATATTTGACCAGCTGTCTGCTCTCTCTGTCACGTCACGACCCCGTGACAATATCAACATGCTAGTAGCACACTCGATTCAGGGGCCTGTGAGGGCACAAACTATATCTCCGCTATGAGTTACATTGCAACGATATCATCTGCGCCGAAATTGTTTAAAATATGACCAGAATGACCTCCTAGCAAAGTTATTGTGCGATCAGCCAGCCGTTAGAAGAAGTGCTGTAGTAAGCGCGAAAAAGAAGTCAATAGATTCAGAATAACACGTGTGCGAATTGCCGTGAGTTGGAGAGGGGTTTACAGATGTTAGTCATAGTGCTAACTTGTTGTGGGTAAGTCATATTCGGTATAGTGGTGGCGCAAGCAAAAAAAAAGGGCACAAAAAAGAAAATGCACAATGAATGCCAAAAAGCATGCAGGGCATCGTCAAATTCGCCTTTTTTCGCCTCATGTATCCTTTCCTGTCTTTTTTCATCCTTCTCTCTTTCTTTACGTAGTAACACGGCAACGCTGGCCGCATCCGCCATCTTTCTTACGCTGTTCTGTGGCGGCTGGAATCAGAAACCTATGCAGAACCTTTTGATGCCCTTAGAACGGCTAACGATTGGGTTGATTGGTGGATCATGGAGAGGCATTTGTCCTGCAGTGGAGGTTATAGGCCGGAAGATGATGATGTCATTGAAATAAATCTCACAGCATTTTTTACGCATTCACCAAGGACGGCTTAAGGACAAATGTTGCCATTTTTTCTAAGTGGATATTTTGATCATTCCTTGCACCCCTGTGAAACTGCACCTGTATAACGTGTCCTTTCACACTGCCTTTATGGTAGGAGGCACAGAGGCTGGTTTTGCACGGCCTCCGAGATTGACCTGCGTTTCACCAAAAGAATGACACGTCATTGTATCTAATGACGTCACAAATTTGGGATGTTTGTGACGTTACAATGACGTGATCATGTGACGATGATTTTGATATCACTCGTGTTGCTGCAGACTTGGAACATCGGTGAGTTTCGACGTTTTATGAGGCATCTTTCACCTTAAAAAGACTGGTCACCTGCTCTCAAGTTATACCAAGCCTCAAAACTAATCTTTCAATAGAATTTATAAGCCTCAGGCTCGTTACGCCTGCAATAAAACACGCCGATTATGAGAACTTGCCGTTCTCGCAGAATTGCGCCGCAACGAAATCCGGCGCACACAAATGAATTGCTCTGTTCGTGTTGAGTCGTCACTTTGAGTGCACGAACCAAAGATGTGCAAGTCAGTTTGCACTTGCATGCGCTGGAAAACAGAAAAAGAAACAGGCCAACGCTGCGACAGTATACGTCATCAGGTTCAACGTCAGGAGTTGGTTTTGTGCACTCTAAGGCAAAAGGGTGTGTAAAGGGTTTGTGGTTTGTCCTTTTGGGGACAAATGGGGCTGCCACAACCTATAATTCCTTTAAGGACTAACGGCACCGGGTTTAACAGTTAGTCCCCACAGACAAACTCAAGGGAATAACATTTAGTCCTCACATTTACACCTTAGTGATTAACCGTTAGTCACATAATTAACCCCAAAAGACTAACATTTAGGCCTCGCATTGGGGCTCTTCGATTTTCCGATTCCTGGGTTGGTTCTGAAGACCCGCGGGCAACCCGCGGGCTTCCCGAAAGCTACCGCTGCATCAGGTTCTGATAGGAAATGACGTAAGCTGGCTACGCGCCCGCCCGGCGACAGTCCGAAGGTCGCAAAATCGAACGAAGGACAGGCTGCGTAAACGTAAACAAACTCTACCATCATGGCAGCAAAAAAACAATGCGCCGCGTGTATGTTGTTTTCTTCTGCATTTTCCGCTTGGAAATACGTAGCTAATCTTGCCAAAAAGCTGTAATAATATCCTCGAGTGTACGCATTTTGGGTACGACTTCGTACGCTCGCACGATCACTCGCCGCGTCCGCGAACGAAATAGCCAGCTGGCGCACGCTGCCTTGAGAACAATGCAAGGTGAGCTGCCGCGACGGTGACGGCTTGATGAGCTCACGTTTTTTTTTTTAGTACATGTACCAGTCACTGCAAAACGCGGTGCGAATTAAGTCACACGAAAGTGATCATGTCCCCAAAACAGCTTCAATATATATACCTGCTCATCTATCGCGTACCGTACGTCGCAAACACATGTTGAACTACTTACGTTTTTGTCCAAAGCTTATGATAAGCGCAGGTATCGGTACCACGAATGCCCGTCGTATATAAAATAAACATTTGCATGACACATTCTCGACCCATTTTTAGAACTTGCCTTGGCATGTTTATAAACAAGTCCTAAGGGGCACTTAACGAATGTCCTACTAGGTCATAGTACGTACTGCGCGGCATTATTACGAAGATGTGAAAAAAGACAAAGCCAACGATGAAAATTGGCCACGAAAGGATGTATGCATTTCTGAATCCATTCTTCGTTTTTTTCTCGCGCCGTATCGTATAACGTCATACCACATATGCTGGCTCATAGATGGAAATAGGTTCGCACGCCGTTCGCGTCCAGCGAGCATCACCAATAGTCGTGATCTAGGGCCTTCTATCGGAATCGAAGATCAATCGGGTAGTCAGGACAGAGGTTCTAAGAGGTTCACGTATGCAAACATGCGACGGATCGAGCTAGTTCGATCACAATCGTCTTCGGTAAGTGCACAGAAAGCAGGCACAGCTTCACAAACTACTACTACGGAAAAAAAATGTCTCCCAGCATGCGTACGAACGTTTACTACGTGGATAACTTTTAAGGCATGTGCATGACGCAGTCAGCAGTTCACCGCGTTGTTCACAGGAAGAAGCTTCACGGGAAACATAACAAAAGAGATGAACAGTAGCTTCAAACACTCGCCGCCACTCGTAATCGCCTCTTCTCGCAATGCGGAACAGGCTTTAGAAGATAACGCCACGTGTAATGACAAGCGAAGGCGCAGTCCTCAAGCACCCACATTACAATCCATCGAGTCCTCACAAAGATGGCACCGAGCGCGCATCGTATACATTTTCGGCGTCTGCTAGCCCGAAACCTGCCCAAAGCCTTCCAGAAAGCTTCCACGACTAAACTGTCCTGGAAGCGTCTGGTGACCCTCGGGCTCCCCAGGGCTCGCCAGAACGTCAAACCCGAAAAAAACGAACGCCAACCGGAAGTGCGCCGCGGTGGGGATGGAGCAGCCAGAGAAAAACGAGCGTGCTCTGGCTGGCTCTGGCAGCCCGCGCGTAGCCAGAAGTTGGAAATCGAGGAGCCCCATTCGCACCTTACATAGCAACTGTTAATCCTTAAATTTACACCTTGCCGGGCAACCGTTAGTCCTCACATTTGCACCTTGCCGGAAAAACGGTTGATCCACTCAAATACTCCAATCGAAGGGACTTTTTGTCCCCAGTTCAAACATTGTTTTTCGTTTATTTTCTACCAAGCCTAATACTTTTTTCACCTGTTTTCCTGCGCAGTTAGCAACAAAATGCGTAGAAAAACACACGCGAAAAAGTAGTTAGCCACCTATGCGTACCTGCTTTCGCAGTCACGGCAACAACGAAAGACAAAAGTGAGACATCTAAATCTTTTATTTTTCTACATACACACGAAGTTTCTCCATTCTTTTAAGTCAATTCAGGGTGAAGTGTACACGTCCAGTCTCGTTGTCAAATTTTGTTCACTCCTTAGGGAGCTCCTCCGACGGAAGCGATAGATGACAGGCATTGCAGACGCCAGCGCATGCAGCCTTCTGTCTGTTGTGTTCCCACGGCTGCACGTACAATAATACAATAAAAATAGTTAGACACACGTGACAGAAGATGAAGATGCACGCATATGACAAGTACGTGCACGTTAATGTAAAAACAAGCGTTAAAATAGGACACACAAAAAACTTTACCTTCACATCTCGCACAGTCCTTCTGAAGCTGCTCTGACGAAAGAGATGGATGACAGGCATCGCAGACGTCAGCGACACAGTCTTTAGCACGGTGTGTGCCCACGGCTGCACAATAAGTGTGTAAAAAGTGAGCCACACATGACAGAGAATGAATGCAAATGCATATGAAAAATACGTGCAAGGTGAAATGAAAACATACGGGAGATATGACATGCTAATAATTTTACCGTGATGCCCCACATCGTCAAAGACTCATTTCGATCCCCGTACCGCAACAGCTCAGAAGCGGCGGCCGCAACCCAACTCCGCGAACCACCATGCCACTAACAAGTCGGCGAGTCCAAAGCGAGCGTCGTCGTTCAGCTCGAGCAAGCGAACGGCACTGCACGCGGAGTGTCTGCCGCCAGCGAACTTCGAACGGGAGAACGAGCGTACGCTTGGCCGCCGCCACGAACAGTGCCGAGCTGGTTTGGAGCTAACGCCGAAGAAATCGACGGTAATGCGGCCCTTTTCCACTAACCCGAGCGAGTGCAGCGTGCAAACGTGAATCCGCCGCCGCGGCCAATGGATGACGCCGAGCTGCTTGCGATCGACTGGTGGGAAAGCCAACTGTAATGGCAACCAATTTTCAGTGAGTTCTGACGCTAGCGAAAACCCCGCCAGCCCGTGCTGGTGCACTTACAGCGCGCGACCTACTACAGCCAAGCTCTTTACGAGAACCCGCAACGTGTTTTCGATGACCCCCAACCCAGCGACAAGGTCTCAGCCCAATATCGCCAGCCCGGAGCTCATCGCGGCGGCGAAGACAGGCGAGCACTCGACGAGCGAGCGTACGGAAGGCCGACGGCGATGGCGGCCAATTTCCAGGCAGTCGCAAAGCGCAGGCGAACTGTC
The DNA here is from genome assembly GCF_013339725.1 of Rhipicephalus microplus. Lineage (NCBI taxonomy): Eukaryota > Metazoa > Arthropoda > Arachnida > Ixodida > Ixodidae > Rhipicephalus > Rhipicephalus microplus. Next base: position 32,711 of record NW_023612832.1, on the reverse strand, counting down.
GACGCCGAAGCTGACCTTCGCGATGCATTTCGTGAGTGAGATATACAACACGACCGAGCCCGTTGCCGGCAAGCACGATCCGTATCGCACACGCGAAGAGTAGAGTAGAATCATCATCATCATCATCATCAGCCTGACTACGTCCACTGTAGGACAAAGGCCTCTCCCATGTTCCGCCAGTTAACCCGGTCCTGTGCTTGCTGCTGCCAATTTATACCCGCAAACTTCTTAATCTCAACTTCCCACCTAACCTTCTGTCTCCCCTAACCGCTTCCCTTCTCTGGGAATCCAGTTAGTTACCCTTAATGACCAGCGGTTATCCTGTCTACGCGCTACATGCCCGGCCCATGTCCATTTCCTCTTCTTTATTTCAACTATGATATCCTTAACCCTCGTTTGTTCCTTAATCCATTCTGCTCTGTTCTTGTCTCTTAAGGTTACACCTACCATTTTTCTTCCATTGCTCGCTGCGTCGTCCTCAATTTAAGCTGAACCCTCTTTGTAAGTCTCCAGGTTTCTGCTCCGTAGCTAAGTACCGGCAAGATACAGCTGTTATATACCTTCCTCTTGAGGGATAGTGGCAATCTACCTGTCATAATTTGGGAGTGCTTGCCGAATGTGCTCCGCCCCATTCTTATTCTTCTAGTTACTCCAATCTCATGGTTAGGCTCGGTGGTTATTACCTGCCCTAAGTAGACATAGTCTTTTACAACTTCAAGTGCACTACTACCTATCTCGAAGCGCTGCTCCTTTCCGAGGTTGTTGTACATTACTTTCGTTTTCTGCAGATTAATTTAAGACCCACCTTTCTGCCCTCCTTGTCTAACTCCGTAATCATGAGTTGCAATTCGTCCCCTGAGTTACTGAGCAATGCACTGTCATCGGCGAAGCGCAGGTTACTAAGGTATTCTCCATTAACTCTTATCCCTAACTGTTCCCATTCTAGGCTTCTGAAAACCTCCTGTAAACACGCGGTAAATAGCATTGGGGAGATTGTGTCCCCCTGCCTTACACCCTTCTTGATTGGTATTCTGTTGCTTTCTTTATAAAGCACTGTGGTAGCAGTTTATCCCTGTAGATTTCTTCCAGAATGTTTATATACAGTTCATCTACGCCCTGATTCCGCAGTGTCTGCATCACGGCTGATATTTCTACTGAATCAAACGCCTTCTCGTAATCTATGAAGGCTATGTATAGTGGTTGGTTATACTCTGAGCATTTCTCTATTGCCTGAATGATAGTATGCATGTGGTCAATTGTTGAGTAGCCTGTTCAAAATCCTGCTTGTTCCTTTGGTTGATTGAATTCTAATGTTTTCTTTACTCTGTTAGCAATTACCTTTGTAAATAGCTTGTATACTACAGAGAGCAAGCTGATCGGCCTGTAATTCTTCAAGTCCTTGTCATCTCCTTTCTTATGTATTAGGATGATGTTAGCGTTCTTCCAAGACTCTGGTACCCTTCCCGTCAGGAGACACCTCGTAAACAGGGTGGCTAGTTTTTCTAACACAATCTGTCCTTTATCTTTCAGCAGATCTGATGTTACCTGATCCTCACCAGCAGCTTTGCCTCTTTGCATGCTCTCCAAAGCTTTTCTGACTTCTTCTATCATTACTGGTGGGTGTCATCTGGGTTACTGCTAGTTCTTATTGTATTAAGGTCGTGGTTGTCTCGGCTAATGTACAGATCTCTGTAAAACTCCTCCGCTATTTTAACTATCGTATCATATTGGTAGTTATTTTGCCTTCTTTGTCCCTTAGTGCATACATCCGACTTTTGCCTATCCCAAGTTTCCTCTTCACTGCTTTGACGCTTCCTCCGTTTTTCAGAGCGTGTTCAATTCTCTCCATGTTATACCTTCTTACATCGCTTACTTTACGTCTATTAATCAACTTCGAAAGCTCTGCCATTTCCATTTTGTCTGTTGTACTTGACACTTTTATGATTTGACGCTTCTTAATTAGGTTCTTCGTTTCTTGGGAAAGCTTGCCAGTGTCCTGTCTAACTACCCTGCCTCCAACTTCCACTGCACGCTCCGTAATGATACTCGTCAGATATCATTCATTGTATCTACACTAAGGTTGGTTTCCTCACTAAGAGCCGAGTACCTGTTCTGCAGCGACACTCTGAATTCCTGTACTTTCCCTCTCAGTGCTAGCTCATTGATTTGCTTCTTGCGTATCAGTTTCTGTCGTTCCTTCTTCAAGTCTAGGCGAATTCGAGACCGTACCATTCTATGGTCACTGCATCGTACCTTGCCAACCACTTCCACATCCTGCACGATTCCTAGGTGTGCAGTCATTATAAAGTCTATTTCGTTCTTATTTTCGCCATTAGGGCTCCTCCATGTCCACTTGCGGTTTTCTCGTTTTCGGTAGAAGGTATTCGAAATCCGCAAATTATTGCGTTCTGCGAATTCTACTAGTAGCTCTCCTCTGGCGTTTCTAGTGCCGATGCCATAATCTCCTACTGCCTGGTCTCCAGCCTGCTTCTTCCCTACCTTTGCATTAAAGTCGCCCAGCAGTATAGTATACTGTGTTTTTACCTTACTCATTGCCGATTCCACGTCTTCATAGAAGCTTTCAACTGAAGCGTCGTCATTGCTGGATGTAGGCGCGTAAGCCTGTACTACCTCCATCTTGTATCTTTTATTCAGTTTAATTACAATACCTACCACCCTTTCATTAATGCCATAGTATTCCTTTAAGTTGCCAGCTATGTTTCTGTGAACTAGGAACCCCACTCCCAGTTCCCTTCTGTCTGTCAAGCCCTGACATTAAAGGACGTGCCCGTTCTGTAGCACAGTATAGGCCTCATCTGTCCTCCTAACCTCACTGAGCCCTATTATATCCCATTTACCACCCTCTAGCTCCTCGAATAGTACAGCTAGACGTCCCTCACTAGATAAGGTTCTAGCGTTAAACGTTGCCAAGTTCAGGTTCCAAAGGCGGCCTGTAGTCCAGAGATTCTTAGCACCCTCTGCTGCGTTGCAGATCTGAGCGCCGCCATGGTCAGTTGCTTCGCAGCTGCTGGGGACTGAGAGCCATGAGTTATTTGACGTATGCATGTGGGAGATAGTGGCCAGATACTGCACCAGGGTGGCCAATCCTTCTCTGGTGAGGGAGTGCGTTCCTGGCGGCGATTGCCGGTGAGGCCGCACCCAGGCCTCTTAATGCAGTTCCATCAACACGCGGATCTTTTTTTTCCGGTTGGGAACTGCGCGGCACGGGGATTTGAACCACGGACCTCTTGCAAGTGAGGCGGATGCTCTAACCACTACGCCATCGCCGCACCCAGAGCAGAATAAAGAATGATAACTTACTTGCCTTAGAATCCAGCGCTGTTTGCTGCCCTGAGTCGGACTGAAGTATATATCCGATAGGCATGTTGTCTTCTCAGCCGCCATATTGGCCTTCCAAACTGTTGCTGTCGTCTGTTGGTCGTGACTATCTTTAAGCCGGCGTGGTGACGTGTCGAGACATGTTCCAGACTTCATGGGTACAGCGAAACGCAACAGCAGCAGCCCACGCTCATACAAGCGTACACAATAGAACCACGTCGTAATTCTTGGATCGTCGAATCCAGACGGCCGTGGTCGAGCACTCCGAGCGCGACGCTACGTGAACCGTCGCCGGCAAAATACGGGGAAAGACTGAGCCAGCAGAGGAGGAGGTGGAGAGCTGGTCACCTTGGCGACGCTTTTCGCGCTGCCTGCAATACCCGGGTGGTTCATCCCATGGTTTCGCGCGGCACGCTGCCCTCTGTGGTTGCTCCCCAATGGTCTTTTCGTTCATCGCGCGCCTATTGGGCTCCGTAACTCCTTTACCGGGTAATTTTGCCTTAGAGTGTGGGTTCTGCTTTGTTTCGTTCGCAGAAGCAGGTAACCAGTTTTCTGACGATATGTCATCGCTCGTGTCTTCTCTCGCTCGGCGTGAATACAGTGCGCCTTTTATTTTAGCGCCGTTTCTTTTCGTGTAAGTTGATGATTGTTCACAGAGGCTCCATGTTCAAGCACGCCGCCACAACAGTTGCAACCCTTAGAGCGTCACTTGTAGGCCGAGCAGCGCCACCTCTCGATCCCATAGTGTAAAGCAAAGTTGCGCATGCGTTTCAACCGCGTGTAAGGGAGCAGTGGGAGTACAGGGATAGGGCATATGGGCCTTGCATCTCTCTAGTGCGCAGCTATGCTGCAGTGAACTAAAGCAGTGGTGTCCAAAATGTGCACCGACGTCGCAACTGCTCGTGATCTCTGCACAGTGACTCTGAACGTTTGTGTTTTTTTTGGTGATCAAGTTTGGTGGGAGGCGGCTGCTGTCGCGGTCACAGTTATGGCACAGGGTGGCAAGGTGTAAATAAATGCTTGCCGCGCGCTTTCTACAGCGCTCCCATCATCCGTTACGGATCGAGGGTCTGATGGTATTTTATGAAATAATTGTATTGTGCCGATTACAATGAATTAGGGCATGAGCATAAACGGAACAGGCGAGGACATACCAGCTGTACGTGCAGTTATATCGCCGTGTGTGTGTGTGTTTGTGAGTGTGTTTTTTCTGCGCCAAGAAGATACCGGATTACACTATGCGATAAATGAATATAAATTTTGGGTATCTGTCGTGTTCGTTCTAAAAGATCTCGTTTGAAAACGTTTAGGGCTGGTATGAATTGGACAGCATACGTCAAATGAACACTTTAAATTCCTATCGAAAAACATCGGTGGACAAATATAACACAAACTACTGTTATTTTGATGCATTACTATGACTTATCCGAATGAATACATTGAATATTGTTTGTCTTTTTTTCTTGCGGTGCAATCCGTTCATTTCAGAACAAAAAAAAATTGCCCGCAGCTTCCCTCGGGGGAACACTGAGGAGGATGCGGAGCATATAATTGGTTAACGGGGTGTTAAAGTGCGACTTACTTGGGTCGATGGCTAAATTGGTTAACGTGGTTGTGAAATGGGGTGTTAAATTGCGACTTACTTGGGTCGATGGCTAAATTGGTTGTAGGAGGGGTGTTAAATGAGTGAACACGTACACACGTATGCGAAAGGGCGGCGCTGGTCGAAGGGACGTCGATCATTGTGTTTGTGGATTCGTTGAATTCATTTCACCGCGACCTTGGACGTCGACGCGCCGTACAAACCAACCGACGAGCGGCAACTGAGCGAGCGAGCGCCGACCTTGAGTATATATATACAGCGCGACGGCGCATGCACTGTCAGCTGTTGAATGTTCTCGAAGCGCGACGCCACATGCGCGTCCACTGGAGAATCAGGAGAATTGTAGATGTCGAACGCGGTGTGTAGAGGAGGAAGGGTGCACAGATGGTGGAGGAGTGAAGCGCGCGCGGTGTGTAGAGGAGGAAGGGATGCACAGATGGTGGAAGAGTGGGCGACGGCGCGACGGCGCATGCGCGCGCATCAGCTGTCGAATGTTCGAGAAGCGGTGCGGACGGCGCGGACGGCGCGGACGGCGCACTACAAGGCGCGAGTATAAGATGCTTCCGCATCTAAAAAGATGCACTGAAACTATCGAGCACAGGTATTCTTGCCTTCAAGGGGTGTCTGTATCCGGTATGTGTATGGTTTTCCGATTAAACTGTCGCCATCTCTGTGCGTTTTGGCGTGATTTCTTTAGACAGCTCGTTTCGCCGAATTTCGCGTGTCGGCGACCGTGATGGCGTTGTTGGATGTGAGCGAAAAATCATCATTTCGTCGGTGACCGAAAAATAAAAAAAAAATCTGCAAGTAAAATAATAAATGAATAATAAAAGAAAAGTGTTCGCGTACAAGTGACAATCGAACCTAGGCCGACTGCGTAGCAAGCTAATGTTTTACGACGGAGCCTCATTTCCCATTGAAACTGTTTTGACAAAAAAAAGCTAGCCGAAAGTCACGCAGTGGTAGCAGTGTCCTTAAATCATATGACATGACAGAAGTGTAGCATGGCGCATGGAATCAAAACATGTTAATTGCGAAAAGAGTGGGGTTTGAAATATCGATAAATTGATTGAAAAAACGCTCAGGCATATATAATCACCTGCACCGACGAAAGCGTGAAAAAACTGAACAGCTAAGTAGGTTCGCGTGTTGCCTTATATACGCATAGTGGGCCGTTCGCTGATTCGCAAAAGGAATAATTACGACGTAGTGGACACTTAACTGTTTGTAGTTGGCATTCTAGGTTACTTTAAAACAGCCAATGTTACGTGCACAGTCGTTAGTCTCCTTATACAGCACGGCTGAGTCGTACTCTGTAAACAGAAGCGAGGATCGCATTTGAGAAGGCTATGGGCACGAGGACCGATGACGATTTCCTTCTCTACTCTTCAAGGCGAAGCTCAAGTGTCCATGTGTATTCATGTTTAAAGTTGAAATACTACGCTCTCACCTCGGAGTCAGTTTCGGATATCTTTCTTCAGTAAAACAACAGGAAACTATTGATTGATATGTGAGGTTTAACGTCCCAAAACCACCATATGTTTATGAGAGACGCCATAGTGGAGGGCTCCGGAACTTTCGACCACCTCGGGTTCTTTAACGTGCACCCAAATCGGAGCACGCGGGCCTACAACATTCCCGCCTCCATCAGAAATGCAGCCACCGCAGCAAGGATTCGATCTCGCGACCTGCGGGTCAACAGTAGAGTACCTTAGCCACTAGACCACCGCGGCGGGTCAACAGAAAACCATATATTCCGTTGTAAATCCAAACTAATCTTGGGTATGCCTATATCCCGTCGTGGTTATTTAGTGGCAAAGGTACTCGGCTGCTGAACCACAGGTCACGGAATCAAATCTCGGCTGCTGCGGCTGTATTTTCGACGGAGGCGAAAAAGCAGGAGGACCATGTGTTCAGAATTGGGTGCACCTAAATAACCCCAACTGGTCAAAATTTCCGGGGGTCCTAGTACGGCGTCTCTTATGATCAAATGGTGGTTTTGGGACGTTAGATCCAACATATCAATAAATAAATAAATAAATAAATAACTCAGATCCGAAATCCTCAAAGAAAGTTTGTGCCCCATGCACCCCATCTGAAAGTGTAGTCGGGGTAGCAGAGATTGTTTCCAAAAATATCCTTAATCGCTACGCATGCAACCTCGCCACTTGATATTTCCTGAGCGTTCTAAATTATAAGCGACGTGAGTAATTCGCAACTAAAAAGCGAATGATGCTGCAGAAGTTTCCGTCCTTGTGGTCATGGTAATAATGTAGTTCATATATCCATATGTGAACGAATAATCTTGAGCTAGAAGCCCCGCCGCGGTGGTCTAGTGGCTAAGGTACTCGGCTGCTGACCCGCAGGGCGCGGGTTCGAATCCCGGCTGCGGCGGCTGCATTTCCGATGGAGGCGGAAATGTTGTAGGCCCGTGTGCTCAGATTTGGGTGCACGGTAAAGAACCCAGGTGGTCTAAATTTCCGGAGCCCTCCACTACGGCGTCTCTCAATCATATAGTGGTTTTGGGACGTTAAACCCCACATATCAATCAATCAATCTTGAGCTAGAAAACAGGTTTAATAAGTTCACCGCACAGAAAAAACCTAATGTTACCATACACGCATAACAGGGGACATTGCAAAAAAAATTGCCCGCAGCTTCCCTCGGGGGAACACTGAGGAGGATGCGGAGCATATAATTGGTTAACGGGGTGTTAAAGTGCGACTTACTTGGGTCGATGGCTAAATTGGTTAACCTGGTTGTGAAATGGGGTGTTAAATTGCGACTTACTTGGGTCGATGGCTAAATTGGTTAACGTGGTTGTAGGAGGGGGTGTTAAATGAGTGAACACGTACACACGTATGCGAAAGGGCGGCGCTGGTCGAAGGGACGTCGATCATTGTGTTTGTGGATTCGTTGGAATTCATTTCACCGCGACCTTGGACGTCGACGCACCGTACAAACCAACCGACGAGCGGCAACTGAGCGAGCGAGCGCCGACCTTGAGTATATATACAGCACGACGGCGCATGCACTGTCAGCTGTTGAATGTTCTCGAAGCGCGACGCCACATGCGCGTCCACTGGAGAATCAGGAGAATTGTAGATGTCGAACGCGGTGTGTAGAGGAGGAAGGGTGCACAGATGGTGGAGGAGTGAAGCGCGCGCGGTGTGTAGAGGAGGAAGGAATGCACAGATGGTGGAAGAGTGGGCGACGCGCGACGGCGCATGCGCGCGCGTCAGCTGTCGAATGTTCGAGAAGCGGTGCGGACGGCGCACTACAAGGCGCGAGTATAAGATGCTTCCGCATCTAATATTATATTCACCGAACTGTCGTATCTGCATTATTTATGTCCGTGAGTGTCTATCAGCAATGACGTACATCTTTGTTTTTTATTACATCGATTCAGTTTTATTATACTGAAAAAAAGTTGTCCCATTGTTCTGCGTCTTACAATAGTAAGATGGATATCGTCATATAACCTCATTCATTATTATGAGGAATATAGATAAGGACAACAGGCTTAATCACTTGCAAATCAATATTGCAATTCTTGGATGCTTCACTGATCAATCATATACCATTGCATTTTTTATCTGTATACTACAAATTGTCATTTAAATAACACCTCCCGCACACACTAACCAGAATGGAAAGGTGGTGTATTATCACGACTTTCTTTTTACACTGTCTTCTTAACCCTTTTACCAGACTTAAGTCCTGTTCAATTTATTATTAGTCACTCAGTATTCAAAAGATTCGTGGCTAGTAATATGCAGACAAGGGTACAAAAGTGTTTAGAAAAAGTTTTTACCGATTTCGTACCCCGCCGCAGTGGTCTAGTAGCTAAGGTACTCGGCTGCTGACCTGCAGGTCACGGGTTCAAATCCCGGCTGCGGCGGCTGCATTTCCGATGGAGGCGGAAATGTCGTAAGCCCGTGTGCTCAGATGTGGGTGCACGTTAAAGAACCCAGGTGGTCGAAATTTCCGGAGCCCTCCACTACGGCGTCTCTCATAATCATATGGTGGCTTTGGGACGTTAAGCCTCACAAATCAATAAATTTAACGATTTGAGTATACCTTCGTTCTCAACAATGGTAGAGCAGTGTATTTGTGTATTTGTCTTTTTTGTGTATTTGTTTTTTATCGAGGGGCGATTCCAGATGCGAATCGTGCGTTGCGCATTAGATGGAAAAACTATAGACATCTCCCCGAAGGGAATCCGGATGAGATGCGAAATAGTAGCGGTGGGCTAGGCGTTGACCTGGCAGAAAGGGGTGTTGACGCGGGTGCTGGAAGAAAAATTTGAAACGAAACTCGCTATAGCATTTCCTCGAGTAAACGTTTGAAACGCGAAGACACAGGAGGTGAGACGCGTTGAAGACGCCTGTGCTCGGCTTCTTTGGCTTGCGTCTCGTCGGTGTTACCCGCGCTCCGTCTGTATTCTTTAACGCAAACGGTGTTCTTGAGTCAAAACTCGTCGATTTCGCATGTCTTGCACCGCCGACGCTTTCGTTCGGCTTCACTGGCTCGCGCCTCATCGGTGTTTCCATCGCCATTCGCGAATTCAATTTGGCTTCGATAACCTTCGCAATTCTGGCTACAGCCGGAAAAGGTACCACGCACTAACGGGAAGCATGCCACGACGGTATCTCGCCTCTCGGCGCGACCGCGCGGAAAGCAGGGGTGCGCTGTCCACATTGTCAGCGCCGCGAGATGTTCGAGGCGCGGCTTCTCGCCGACAGATGGAGAGAAGTGGCACGGGGAGACGATGCCCACGCGAACAGTGGGCTCGAGCGTTTCGATTGGTGGAGAAGGTGAGGTGAAGCGAGCGAGAGCAGACACGCAGAAGCACGTGGCAGGCGAGGGAGAGAAACGTCACCACGCACTGCTAGGAGGGCGTGAGACAATTGACACTGCTATGGCACCAGCGGTGACCGAAGTGGTATGGACGAAGGAACAACGATACACAGGCTAGTCTAAGAGCTGCTTCGCATCTATATTAATCACGTTGCTGAAATTTCAGCGCCCTATACAGGCTTGCGCTCGATCGCAGATGGCGGCAGCGTCTGCCTTATATGCTGCGCAGCGGACACATGCATCTCGAAGTGCCAGTTGCGCTGAGATGTCAAGGGTTTGCTCTCACACAAGCAGATATTGGTATTTATTGTGTTAATGAGCCCCTCTCGCCCCAATCTCCCTAAAAAAGAAGGCATTCTCGTGTTTTCTCAGGATTACCTACTATGCTATATAGCACGTCTCGCGAAGTTCAGTGCTGGTGAGTTTGGTGGCATGGGCTCGATTCCCAGCCATGGTGGTGGAAATTTGATAGGGCTGAATGCGATAGAAAAACAACGTGATAAACCTAAATAACGCTTCAAAGAACCTCAAGTGGTCGAAATTAATCTAGAAGTCCTTACTACAGCGTGCCATCGCTCATCATATTGTCGGGAGGACAATGTCTCGCAGAAAGCTTTTTTTTTTTTCAGCTAGAGCTGGAGTTCATTATTTGCCAAATGCTCTTGATAGAGGCGCTGTTTAACGACTCTTCTTGATGAGGGTGCCTCGATGAAGAATGAGAGTCTGAATAGAAAAAGCTGCATCCCACCGGTCTCTCTGTGCTTCGCGACAAACCAGGCACAGCGCTGTGTTTCCATCTGGGCAGCGGAAATTAGGTGCCTCTCCCCTCTTCTAACCACTACCACCACCACCCCAAACGAGAGAGCCGCCGCTGACGTCTTCCGAGGCAATCAGGAAAGCGACATTTGAACATTATTTTGCGCGTAAAGGCCGTTTTAGAGAATGTGCACATTTCAAAAAGCTGCTACAGCTTTGTTGCAAGGCAGGCTTCACGCGACCCTGAAAACTGATGGGATTGGTCATCCTCGGCTTGCTTGATTGGCCTGCACACCCATGGATGCTGGAAAAGCCTATTTTTGCAGCGTCTCGGGCCCTTTTTGCGGTGAGCGGACTCGGGGTCAACAGCGCATCTCACCACTGAAGACCAGTCATGTAAGCCGAGGGGTATGCCATCATTTTCCATGTTTTTTATTTGTGATTCAGTGCATTGTGTAAATTTAAGTTGTGGTAAATAAATAAACCGCCAATGAGTGCTGTCCGAAATCATCGTGTCGACTTGTCATCGCTTGCCTGCGCGGAAACGCTCCCGCGCTTTCTCGCCCGATGGTCTTCAGATGTGTCTAGCTTAAACAACCACGAAGTTTTGCTACAATACCGTGGTTTTGTAAATAAAGTATAAGCGCTTCTGTTACGTCCCAGAAGTAAGCCGATTGCAAGTGCATGCTGGTAACCACGTTTTTTGCGACAAGTTCAAATCTGCAGTTTGATAGCCCAAGGCTTTTTCCGTCGCCCGCCGAATAAAAAACCAAGCTCGTTTATGACATCTTTCACGGTGTGGTTGAGTATTGCAGGCCGCAGTGCGCACGATTGCTTTATATTATTTGCCCATTATGCAAGATGAAAGTTTAGACAACGTTGCACTCAACAACATCAATCGTACTTCAGTTCTCGCATGTGCGAAAAGTTGTGCGACAGAAGACGACAAGGCACAGCTGGTACAATGTAGCCAGGCAAGTCTTTGTTTTATATCACGACCATGGCTTCCGAGACAGCGGGCGCGCGGCGTGGAACGGCTGTAATCTCAGAGGCCATGTCACGGCATTATGGCTTTCGCCCGTGTGCGTATGGCGCTGCCATCGTAGCCATTATTTGCGAATATAGTCGAAAAAAGCAGCCCCACAACAACAATTATGCATCCAGTTTTTATGTTACAGCAAGCTTTGTACAGTCATTAACCGTTTGACATATCCACATCAGCGGCCACTCGATGCTGCGGGCAATCGCAAAGTATAAGCGCCGCCTTGACGGCGGACGAGCTTCGCTTGCGAGTGAAAAGTGGGCTCAGAAGGCGAACGACATAGGAAATGCGTAACTGTGAAACGTAAGCGCGGTTAAGTGAAAGGGCCAAATTATACAATGATTGCACTACCATGAATTTTGCAGGAAGGGTCTTGCGCATTTGTGTTGCTTCTTTTCGAATATGATGGTCTCACGACAATTGTGATTTCTTTATTAAAAACAATATAATGCAAAACAAGCCGGTTACATCCAAGAAAGCTGAAATTGGTGACATCTAAAATTTCATATTTAAAAAAAAGTCCACTATCTGGAACCACGTGTAGATGCGAACCAGCGGGCGCTAAAAGACGAACCACTGGCACCCGTATGCATGCGCCTACGCGTCAAAAGTGTCTAGTCGCGCCGGCGGAAGAAAAGGGCGCACAACAATTGTGTCGACACTCTTCTTCTTCTTCACTTCTTCTCATGGTTCTCACGCAATGCAGGTTATGGCCAACTGTTAGGTGAATTTTATAGTGGTTCTTCGCAAGACTTCGTATAACCTAAAAATAGTTAGTACAACAACCTAATTACGTACTATTTGTATTGAAATGATTAAAAGCTCATGTGTCAAGGCTTGCGCAAAGTGTTGCTTGATCTTTTGGCCTGAAACTGTCGAAGTTCAGCACAGAATGGCACGTTCCCAACTGGAGCTAGTTCGTATCTTTTAGAACGGTTATGTTAAAGCAAGTTACTTCTGAGAATCGTTAAATACATGAAAGCTTCAAAATTTTGGTCAGATACATATTCAGCTATGCGGTGATATTGACGAAGGTCATTATTCCACACTATATTCTCTCGCAACGTCTAGTTGTTGTCTCGGCGGATTTCCACATAATTTCGCCTGGCCAACAACGACTACTGGACATACTGTCAATCCAGAAGGACAATTACTGTCCGTGTTCGGTAACTCTAAACAGTGGACGCTGTAAAATATAGTTTTACTCTATCCGTCTTATAACCAGGTCGCACCATAAATAATGGTTCTTTATCATCATCTTTATGACATTTGGCAGGTGCCTCCCGTGCGAACGTGCCAAGTCCTCGCGAAGGAGAAGAAGCTGAAGAAGAGCGGGTCTTGTATCGCAAGCTTATTTTTCTGCTGGAGCCTTTCAAGCTGATCTACAAGAGCACCTCTGCAGCTTGAAGAGCAGAAGACGTGAGTTGCAACCTCATGACATCGTCGACGATCTGAACGAGGCATTCGAAAAAGAAAAGGCTTCATCTCCGGCCAGCAATCCACGAACAACTGGGCTGCTGTCAGGTGGTAGACAGGCAATGCGCGTGCGCCCGCAGAACGGGCGTCTGGCTGGCACCATCCGTGTTCTTCTCACTGCGGTCGACCGGTGCCTGGTGTTCGACCCAAAGCAGAGGCGGAGCCGTTCTGCATTCATGGGCACAGACTTTGCCGAGCTCTCTGGACCAAGCTTCGTGTTCATCTAGGGCCTTGATGAAAAGGGCAGCGCTCCCGCCATCGAACGCACCGCGAAGGAAATGTTGATGACGATACAAGAGGGATTCAGCTGCTTCCACACTGCGGCAGGGGCCTGCAAAGCCTCCATCAGGCCTGTCTTGGAGGAGCGCCCTGGAGTGGTCTGCGTCACGATGAAGACACTGACCAGTTTCGAAAGGCTTCAACCATGGGTCCGCCTTGCACCACCGTGGCTGATCCTTTTGAGGTGCACTATGAGGGGGTTTGGCACTCTCACTGCCCCATTGGGTCGCCGGACTTTGCGAGGGGCGTTTCTACTGAGGGAATCTTCAGCCTCGAGAGGCATGGTGCGTGCACCGGCTACGTTGTTTCCTCATGTACAACCGGTTCCTCCTTTTCAACGCCAAGCCTGAGACCGAGTCCGACTACTTCTACGGACAGCCCACCCACGATCAGAGCTTCGTGTTCGTCAAGATTCTTGACGAAACTGAAGGCAACGCGTACGCCTTCAAGCGCACCTCCAAGGATATTTACGACCCTTCTCGAAGATATCGGTGCTTCGAGGCGGTGGCCGTTGAGAGCAGAAGGTAAGGGTGCACCTACATCAAGCTGTCGTTCAATAGTATGTTGGATTGACTTTAAGAGACAAAACTTCAGTTAAGCGAGAGCGCACTAACCTTCTCATTCTGTTTATTCACTAGGCTTATAATGCAAATACCATTAAGAAGAACTTGTTCGTTCCAGACTTCCGGAGTGCTCCGGAGCTGCGTTGAAGACTATACGGAAGATTGGAGGAAGTCGGCTGGTTTCCTGGAGTCGAAAGCTGCTCAACATATAACCGCCGCAAGAAAAGCTTGTAATTTGGCGTGACAAGTGGCCCCAGAACTTTGACTGTGAACTTGCATCAGAATGTATCTGCAGGTCGTCTTGGTGAAAATGCGAGCTGGGATGGTGCTTCTCGAGCAGGTGTTTGAGCTAGCAGAGCAGCACGTCTTCGCCCAATTCCATCAGCTTCTTGGCGAGATGTGCAACTTCACGTTGTCCTGCAGCGCCTCTCCTGTTTTTGAGATGTGCCTTTTAGGGATCATAATGGACATCGCCACAACACTTCGAGTTTTCTGCGCTTTAAACGATCATCTGTTAATTATTAAAACGAATCTGATTGGCAGCTTGGTAGTGTTACTTTTGCGGAATACTTTCGGAACCTCAGTGGCTGCCGTAATTTTATTATTGGGGACATAGAACCAAAGATGGGATACCAAGGATCAGTTCGGTCTACCTGAGGTTCCATAAAAGAGCGTAATTTTAAGAAGGTGGTAAAATCTGTGAATGTTAAACGTGTGCTGTATCCTTGCTGTTGGCTAAGGGGGGAGTGTATTTATTTCCGGGACACTACGTCCGCTTTTCTGTTCGTGAATACAAACATTTTTTTCTTCTATCTATCTATCTATCTATCTATCTATCTATCTATATATCTATCTATCTATCTATCTATCTATCTATATCTATCTATCTATCTATATCTATATTGCCGCATACGTCGAGATGCTCTCGTGATCACCTTCCAAACTCGGTGTAAACCAAAATTACTAAGGAGGGTAGATTATTTGACAAATACGACTTGAAGGACACATGAATAATGTCCTAAATGCGTCGCGTACGTCGTCAGACACTTTCAACCAAACGCGTGGCACATACTCGCGGGTGCGTATGTGCCACAGGTGATTCACAGTTTATATCTACCCAGGAATAGCAAGAACAAACATGGACTATTTTAACGCATGACATCAGCAGACTTAACCCAACGAATGCAAAGAATAAATGTCACGGTCCCAGCAGGAATCGAAACCCAGCATTCTGCATTGCAATAAAGTAACACAGAGGCACGCCAACTCTCGGAACTACTTTTGAAATAGACCATAATATTCGTGAAACGTAAATTTTGGTTCGATTACTGGCTATCTCATATTATAAACATTGCATTAGTACTCGTATGAAAATGCAGCCGTCATGTCGGAATAATGATAATTGTAATTTGGCGCCGTCTGCTGAAGTTGATTTATGTAGCCGTGTCCAAGACTACCATAGTAACGAGCACCAGTGCTTCACATGAGCTTACCACTTCTGCTGTGGCTGATAACCATGTCACTGTTGGCATCGTAACACAACTGTGAATAACCACTAATATAAACCTTTTGGGGCTGTTTAACGTATATGTATGTGCGTGCTCCCATTCGCTCATATGTTTAGCGCCACATCGTAGCGTCTCACTCCATAAAAACTTACCACACGGTCAACTTTCATTTGCAAGCTTTGCACAACATTGATTTCCTTGGTACGTGCGATCTGTTGAATTTTTTTTTTTTTTTGCCATGTGTTCGTTTATATTGAACAACGCATTATACGTGACGGAGATACAACAGTAAAATCATGGAGGACTCCGAAAAAAAAATTCGCGGTTAAAAACTGGGGGGTTGAAACAGGGAATACTGACCGAAGATGGAAAGGCGCAATTGGATACGCAGTGACCTACAAATTGGTCACACTGAACGACCACGACATATCTCTCTATACAGCGGTTGACCAAAGACTGCTTATGCCCTTACCAAATTCACCACGCATGAATTAGTCCTTGGCGTTCTTTTGCTATATATAGGGTTCAATACAAGGGCGCGGCGACCTCGATGTTAATAAATGTGGTAGAAACTTAAGCTTCTGAGAATTAGACTCTATTTAAGCAACCTGAGGTAGTTCAAACTGATCCTTGGCATCCCACCTTCAGTTCTATGTCCCCAATAATAAAATTACGGCTCCCACTGGGGCACCCAAAGTATTCTACACAAGTAACAATACCAATCTGCCATTCGGTTTCCTTTAATCATCAACAAACGAGCGTTAAAAGCGCTTAAAATTCGATGTGTGGTGGCGATGTCCACTAACATCGCCAAAAGGCACATCTCTAAAACAAGAGAGGCGTTGAAGGACAGAGTAAAGTTGCACATCTCGCCAAGAAGCTTGTTGAGCTGGGCGAAGACTTGCTGCTCTGCCAGCTGAAACACCTATTCGAGCAACTTGATCCCAGCTTGCATTTGCCCCAAGACCAGCTCCTGATGCATTCTGGTGCAAGGTCACAGTCAAAGTTCTGGAGCCATTGTCAAGCCAAGTTACAATCTTTTTTGGCGGCGGTGATATGCAGAGCTACTTCCGACTCCAGGAAACCAGCCGACTTCTCCCTATCTTCGGTAGAGTTTTCAACGCAGCTCCGGAGCACTCCGGAAAACTGGCACGAGCAGTTGGTTTTGATGGTATTTTTTTCATTATATAATGCATAAACATAATCGAAAGGTAAATGCGCTCTCGCTGCATTCAGGTTTTATCTTCCTCCGCCAATCTAACAATCTAGTTAAACGTGAGTTTGGTGTAGCTGCACCCATACCTTCCGCCTGCACCGGCCACCGCCAAGAAGCAATCGACATCTTCGAGAAGTGTCGTCATTATTTCCTTGGTGGTGCGCTTGAACGCGTATGCGTTGTCTTGAGTTTCGCCAAGCGCCTTGACAAACACGAACCTCTGATCCCGGTTGGGTGCTACAAGATTTTGGTAAGCAAGCTGTCTGTGGAAGTAGTCAGACTTGGTCTCAATGATGGGATTGAACAGGAGGTACCGGTTGTACAGGAGGCATGTCCCACGCTTCTCCAGGCTGAAGATGCCCCCAGCTGAACAGCCCCTCGCAGAGACCGGTGACCCAATGGGGCAGAGGAAGCGCCAAACCGCCTCATGGTGCACCTCTAATGGATCGGCCACGACGGTGGAAGTCGGACCCATGGAGCGAAGCCTATCGACGTACTGGTGCAGTTCCTTTATCGTGACATAGACCACTCCAGGGCACTCCTCCAAGACAGGCCTGGTGGAGGCCTTGCTGGCTCCTGCCACGCTTCCGAAGCAGCTGTATCCCTCAAGCAGTGTCATCAACATTTCCTTCGAGGTGGGTTCAACGGCACGAGTGCTGACCATTTCATCAAAGACGAACACAAAGCTCGTCTTGAGGACCCAGCAGGTTTGGTGCCCATGTATGCAGAACGGCTCCACCTACGCCTGGGGTCGAACACCGGGTGCCGGTCGTCCGACATGGAAGAAGACGGATGGTGCCAGCCACACGCCCGTCCATCGGGCGCCCGCGCATATCCTGTCTACCACCTGACAGCAGGCCCAGTTCTTCGTGGCTTGCTGGTCGGAGACAAAGCCTCTTTGGAATGTCTCGTTCTGATCGTCGTCGATGACACGAGGTTGCGACTCACGTTCTGAACTTGCAGCAGCAGAGGTGATTTTGCGAATGAGCAGAACAAGCACCAGCAGAAGAAATAAGCAAGCAATCCAAGACTCGTTTTTCTTCTGCTTCTTCTCCTTCGCGAGCCCTTGGCACGTTCGCACGCGAGGCGCTAGCCAAATGCTATGATGATGATGATGATAACAAACATTTTTTGTACAGCGCTAGTCCACTAAACGAATAGAGTAGCGCTATTTTTTACAGCGTCAACTGTTCAGAGCTGCTGAATGCTTCACTGCAATTCTCCTTCTGGATTAACAATAGGTACAGTAATCGGTGTCGGCCAGGCGCACTTATGAGTACATTTGCACAGACAAACGACTGGAGGTTGCTAAATGAAACACTGTGGAATAATAACCAGCATCAATATCACCACGTAGCCGAATATGTATCCGATGTAATGAGCGAGACAGACACAACACCCGTTCGTCGGGCAAGCTGTTCTATTCTGCCTTTTCTTCGTCGCTGTCCAGCCCATGGCCCACAGCTGCCGCGCCGCTCTTCGTCACACTTACAAAATTTTCGAAGCCTTCATGTATTTAAGGATTCGCACAAGTGGCTTGGTTTAACGTTTTCCTTTTTGAACATAACCGTTAGAAATTGTATGAACTTGCTCCAGTTGAGAACGCACCCTTGCTGTGTGAACATGGACAGTTTTAAACCAAAACATCAAGCAAACTGTTGCGTCCGCCTTGGAACACGTGAGCTTTTAAACATTTCAGTACTAATATTACGTAATTCTGTTTGTTGTGTTAACAATTCCTAGCTTGTTACGAGAAGATGCAACAAACACACTAAAAAGTTGGCCCAGTATTTGCATTTTATTTGCAAATGTTGTCGAAAGACGATAGTCTTGCGTTTGTAGAGAGTGAACAAAGCTTCTATTTGATGTTCTCTCAGCAAATCCGTGAATGGTATTCTGGGAGGCGCTGCATTAGAGTGCCGCGAAGCGTGCAGCGGAGGCGAACCAAGCGCATCAATTCACGTTACACGGGAGACATGAGCGCCATCTGGCAGTTTTTTTTTTTCAAAAACAAAGCGCGTGGCTCTTAGACGTGTGTGCGGCGCCGCCTCAGAGGTTGTAAGGTGTAGAACGCAAGGCGACGGGTGTGTGCCACCACCGTCTCGTTTTAGCAAAGCGTTGGAACCACTCGCCTTTCCATGCAAGCGTTGGATGGTCGCGCAGCGTGATAAGCGCTACGGGTCCTTAAAATTACTTATGTATGTTTTTTCAAGTAAAAGGTGCACATTCAGAATATATACGTGTTGTTATGGTGCCCGATACACGCCGCAATAATTGCTTTTAAGCGACAATTGCACAAGTATGAACGCTGAATCTTGAGCAACCATGTGGGCGCTGCGGATGGGGTCAGCCGTTTCCAATATTCGATGGGTGTTAGAAGTGGACAAACAGACAAGTGTACAGACAGATAGACCAAAACTGTTGCGTCGAAGGTCCCAAACAAAGACTATCGCCTTTGAAAATCCCCTACATTGGGTAAGAGCCATGAGAAATTGGTTTAACGCCCTTTTCTTTAACGCCCCGACTAGACAATTTTGACGCGTAGGCGCGTGCATACGGGTGCCAGTAGTTCGCCTTTAGCACCTGCTGCTTCGCAGCTATAACACTCTCAGTCAAGCTGGCAAAACTACACGCCTGCAGGCTGGAAATCAAATCAAATTATCGCCGCTTCTACGCGGCTCCGTAGCCGTGTCCCCCAGAAACCGGCCCGATTCGAAGTGGCTTAAGAATATCCGGAAAGAATTAGCCGATATTTTAGCCAAATTTTTTCTGAAAAGATAAGGCCTGTGGTTAGGCGTGACATTTCCGTAGGCTCCTGGCCCTAGTACGGTGGCGAAAAAAAAAAGCATTATAGTACACTTCGAGGGCGGTTTTTCTTGCCGATAATGCGGCGATTTTACGACTACAGGTAATAGAACATCACTATATTTTCACAATCATCTACATCTGCGGAGTTAACATGCGAAGCACACACAGCTCAGGAATTGAACTCAGGAACCGCATGCACGTGAAGCAGAGTTCTTACCCCCATTTCTCCGAGTCATACGCATAGCACCACAGCACCACTGCATGGAGGCGATCTTTTTGCGGGGTAGATATCTACCACGTGGCTTTTGCGAACCATCGGCGGAACCTTGAACTATTTTTGCGCCATATTCATGCATTTGATCAGCGAATAGTTTTTAGGGCTTCATGAACGTGAGACAACCACAGTGAGCGCTTTCGACTCCGACTTCGGTTCGTGGTGCGCCGTTCCACAAGAACGAATAACGTGTGTTTGTGCGTCGTTCTAGTCCTCCCCGCGAGTACGTAAAGCGTGTCGACCGAGAGCGTGTAATTGGCTTATAATCTCAATGCCGACGTATTGCTGCATCTCTTGCAGCAAACAGAGAGGTACTCGATCGCCGGATGAGGGGAAAAAAAAAGGGTAAGCGTAAACACTGTCCTTGTTTTGTTTTTATGCTGATGGCGTCTAAAGCATGAGTTCCGGCTACTGCTCCCCCGAAACACGTGTTTGTGCTCCCCTTCCTATATGCAATTTAGACGCGCAATATGACATTGGTATTTGTGTTCCCATAAATGGATGCACGCAGAAGCAAGCAGATTTGGCAATGTGTTTGGCTGGCAGCCGTTGACCAAGTGAAGGGAACTCGTACGCTTTACGGAGAAGCCACATTCACACAACGGGTCTATTGCGACTAATTCCACGTGCCTACCATTTGTTGCATGTGCCGACCACTTCAAATGCTTAAAAAACATGCGCAGTCTTACGCAAGTCATCCCACTAAACGGCTGCTTGTAACACTCCAGAAAGAGAAACGGAAAAGGCACAAAACACGACGCTTCACCATTGCTCCCTTCTCAGAATGAACCGATGATGCGCACTTGCTCCTAATTCAGCGTGCGCCATTACCAAACGTAATAAACACACACATTCAACGAAATGTAGACACACACATTAGCTGCAATGAAATGCGTGAAGGTGACTTCGGCGTGAAACTTACATGGGTCGCCTTCACCTGGTAAAAGCTTTATAGCGAAAACATTGCGAAAGCAACCTTGCTTCTGCATGCAGAAATTTATGGGAACAAGAATACAAATGCTATGGCATGTTTCCTTACTATAAGAAAAACGTAAACACGTCCTTCTGGAGCAGTATCCGGAACTCAATGCTGTAGACGCCTTCAGCTTGACAAAAAACAGCCACTAAAACAAGGAACAAAGTTTATGTCTTACCTTTTTTCCTTCAGCATTCCGAGTTCCTCTCTTCTGCTACAGGCACGCAGCAATACTTCGGCATTGCGATTATAAGCCAATACTGCCTCACGTCGATAGGCCTTTACGAATTACTTCTCGTGAACACACGTGGACTTTTGCGTGTATATATATATATTAATATATATATATCATATATATATATATATATATCTATATATCTAGTATATATATATATCATATATAGATATATAATATATATAGCTAAAGAAGTGTGTACCTAAGCGCTCCTTTTCCGGGTTTTGACACAATAGTATGAGATCTAACAGACAATAATGCCAAGGAATGTATAGGGGTAGATATACAACAAATGGAATGTAAAAAGAATACAGAAAAGAGGGTGAAAAAACAACCAGCCGTGAGCAGGAATCGAACCTACGACCTTCGAATAACGCGTTCGATGCTCTAACCAGTGAGCTATCACAGCTCACGTCTCAGTGAGCTGTGATACTTGCGCACAAGTATCCACAGTGCGAATGAAAAACTGAAATATAGTACGTTAAAATGAATTTCACAACGTTTTGTCGATAAAATTACGGAAGGCGTAATCTTTGTCCCTTCTTTGAACCATATGATCGAAAGCATTGCCTCCGAGATGCGGCGCACAGCAATTCATTTGTAGAGCAGACGACGGATGAACACTTGCCCTAAAGCGTGTTCTTCAGTTTAATGTGGCAGTCTTGGTGCCCGAAATGATAAAAATTTGTTATGAATCGTTATAAACTCATTCAACATTCAATTCTCTTACCCAACGTGTTGCAAACACATGGCCATCACAACAGCTCCATTCTGGGTCAGTAATGGAGAGGCACCACATATTAGAAGTCTCAGTGCACTACGTATAAGAGTGAATTCAGATACGTAGAATACCGTGTTCAAAATAGTTGCTCCTATCTGTTAAAACAGCCTTTCTTCACCAAAGGCGGTCACGTTTTACTCGCGTTTCAATCTTATTGCTGCTTTTTTCCGTTCCGATTTCTAGATTTCTCAACTTTTCAGCGCATTCTCGAAAAGCTCTTAATTGTACCACGAATATTGTCGCTAAAAATAAAATAATGCAACATGTTTTTCTATATATTGTATGATGGCCTTCGGTTGTCCATTTACGAGATTTAAGAAAAATCCAAGTTGGGTTTTTTTATTATTCAAATTTCAGTGGAGTACACTTTTGCCAATATGAAAAATTTTGAGGCAATATACAAAAGTTTACATTTCCCCTACGGCAGCAATAATTTATGTACCTAATGAACACACTATATTCTTAAACGTGTCAAGTTTGAAAAAGCTGCTTACATTACTTTCGGAGAAAAAAAAAGGGGAATACGTAACTTATTTAAACTGTCGCAAAATTAGACATTTTTAAAAGCTATTTTCTTAAGGTCTACAAACTTGAAACCGAATGAATTCATTCTTCGTTAGACATGCATTTCAAGTAAAAAAATATCTTCTTTGAAACAAAAATATTTGTCCTATATAGCATCTGCAATTTTCGAAAATGACAAGTGACGAAATTGGTGCCTCCGTGTTAGTGAAGTATGATATCTTATTCCTCGTAAGTTATGCCGTTAATCATAAAACGAAGTTTATTTTCGGGCTACCTGGTGAAGGTGCACGAAATATAAAATACTCAATGAAATCTGAAATGTCAACTTTTGGACCTGTGTCGATCTCTCGTGGAATCACCCAGTGTCCTTTTTCAAATTCTTGGCTCAAGTTACGTGGAACATGCACCCTGTATACTGCGCCACGCGGAGCCTCTAACATGGTGCCTATGCACACGACGGCCGACAGATGGCAACAATTTAGCATAAGGTCTATACAGCTTTTGAGAGAAATATACCGAGAAAATACAGTTGCATAGAATGGAAAGGAATAAGAAGCAATGGCAGCGTTGTAAATAGCAAAACAGTGAAACAGGGATGTCCTTTGTCCCCGCTATTATTCATACTTTACATTGCGAGGATGGAAAAAGCGCTAGAAGGTAGCAACAATGGGTTTAATTTCTAACACAAATAGACTAGCGTGATGGTTGAGCAGAATGTTCAAGGTGTATTTTATGCTGGCAATATTGACCCAATTGCGGACAGTCAAGACAATTTACAGTGGCTGGCAGATATATGCAGAAGTGAAGATTATATATTATATATAGGACTAGGAATTGGTGCAGTAAAATGTGGATTGATGGTATCAAATGATCACGAAGGCCAGGCGGTCTAAATACAGGTCCAAGAAATACCGAGGGTAAGCGAGTACGAGTACCTCGCAGCATGGGTAAAGGAGGGAGATAAATATATGGAGGTACAGGAAAAATATCGGCGGCAAAGGGAAACGGAATGCTGCAATAATGAAGCACAGAGCGTTATGGGGATACAGTATATGTGCGAAGTGCTTCGAAGTCCATGGAAAGGCGTAATGCTTCCAGGGCTTACATTTGGGAACTCAGTGGTGTGCATGAAGTCAGAGGTGTTATTCGGCATAGATGTAAATCAAAGGACTGTGAGACGCCTCTCGTTAGTCGCTCCCACGTAGATGCAAATGAATCTGTATAGGGGGATATGGCATAGAAAGGCTTTGAAGTAGGCAGTGACTGTGGTGACGGGGCCCTTCAGCGTTGTACTATCGTTAAAGGGACGTGGCCGTCATAATAGCCAAGCAGCTATAGCAACGGGCCCCGTCACGTTAAGCAATGACTACGGCGAGGGGACCCATCACCGTAATGTATTCGTGAAATTCCGGGGAGGGGGGGAGGGAGGTGTTGCGTACATTTGTAGCCGTTTTCGACGCCGATCATCGCATAGCTGCTCTGGTAGCTGAGTGGGTTGATCCGCAGTTGGGGATGTGGTCGTGCTGCAGGTCGTCGGTTAAATCCCATTTTGGTATTTTAAATTTTTTTTTCTAGTAATGCGTCAGTATCGACGCTTCTAAGGAGTCATAATTTTGCTTTTTTGCAAGAAAATTACGCCGCTGTTTGTGCCGGTTGTTATTCCTACCACGTTGATTTTCGAGGTGCAGTGGGTACATTGGTGTGCAACATGGTGCGTTCTGTGCCACTTCATTTCGAGTAGCACTGACCAACTGAACTTGTCTTTTTCTTTTTGCTTTCAATATTCTTTCGAGTAATGTTACCTATTTTTAAGGCAGCATCCTACAGTGGAGCGATGGGAGGAGCTAGCTGCTGGCCAGCGAGAATCTGAACGACCAGCTGAGTCGAGGTTCTCGCTGACGGACCTGGCTCGCTGAGAGGCAGCTGTCGCAGGGTCCTGGTCTGAGCTCCCCCCACCGTGAAATTCACTGCAGTACTTACTGCAAGTGTAGGGAGCATTCACCGCCACCATTAGAAGCACGTTCATAGACACTACCGCATCGAGGTAATTCATACATTCAGCGCCATAATGATGTAATTATGAGGTGGGCCATTCTACATAGCGCTGCTGTTTGTGCTCTCACTGAAGTGACAGGAGATTTTATTTGTTTTAATTTCTCTACCGCTGTGCGAGGTGACTGCGTTATGCGGCTACCTTGCCTCATCGCAGGATACATCGACGCTGCTAGATGCTCGTTCATTCTTGGGTATTTGTTTCATCAAGTCGATCGCACCTGGTGGTTTACCCAAGCCCAACCGCACGAGCCAGCACTTGCAAATTAAAGCACCCATACAACCAGTCACGCCCACGAATTCGGTGCTCTCGCAGTTTAATCACCGAGAACGATATGAAACCCGTTTCGCTCCCACAGGGCAAGCGTCATCTCAGGATGCGAAGGCAGTCACAGAGAGCACACCACCGTGCGAGTATCTATAGCTCTATTGTCTATCTGCGTGTTCATGGCAAGAGCACACATTCATCGGACGAAAGCGCCATGCATATCCCCTTGTTTGAAGGAGCCGATTGGATCACATGAATATGTGATGTGTATGCGTTTTCAAGCAAAGTAGACCCAAAGTCACTGTCCAACTACACAACCCTCAGGGTTCGAACACGTTCTATGTTGACCTGCACAACGCTTGGCTTCAGATAGCCCATATGTCGCTGTTATACAGCGACACAAAAATGCCCAGAAAAGGATTTATTTGGGAACATCAGATTATGTGTAAAAAATTATTAGTTGGAGCTACGGTGTCAATGCGAAGGAGCGGAAACCAGTCCAAGGGTGGTTGTTCAATGCGATAATAAAGTTAATTGATTCGCACGCATACAATGGAATATTATGCCCAGCGCTGTAACAATCGGAAACTATCGTGGAAAGGTCTTAATTGCGCTTTGGACGTAAAAGAAGGTTGATAGTTTTTTCCCCAATGAATAAACAGATTATCATTTAAAAACAAGTAGCAATACTTGAAACAATACTTAGAGCAGAAAAGAAAAAAGTGAGCGCGATGCGCACCGAAGTCGGACCCCAACGACACTGCGCCACGAAATCCACATGGTAGGGCGGTTCAACAACCACCAGAGACAATGACATGATTTTTTCGCAGCATTACCTTGAACAAAAAAAGCAAAAGTGAAACATTCGAAAACGGGAAAACAAATTTACGGCACATGCGCCCTCACTTTTACCATAACACTATGGTGACGGGCCCCTTCCCCTTATAGTCGTTGCTTTACAATGAAGGGGCCGTCGCTGTAGCTGCATCGCTATTATGACGGGCCCTGTCACTGTTACAATTTCACTACTGTGACGGGCCCCCTCATTTAATGATAGTACTGCGCCAGTGGGCCGCGTCACTGTAGTCACAATTACACTACGCTGATGGGCCCCCTCATTCTAACAATAGTATTGAGTTGACGGGTCCTATCAGGAATATCACTGCCTTTGAGGCAAGGGAATCCCAGAGCAAAATGAGATTTCAATAAAGGCTTAGGAAAATTAAGGGAAGTAGATGGGCAAGAAAAGTGTTCAGGTATTTCTATAGAAAAAGCGTTGAAATAAAGTGGAGCGAAAAAACTAGCAGGCTTACCAGTAAATATACGGCTGGCAATGTGGGCGACATGCGAAAAGTCAGAAAGGCGGAGAGGATACATTGAATGACGGCGATGCAAAAGAAGCCGGCTCTCAGTTACTAACGAAAGTGAAAGAACGAAACAAGGTGGCAGATGTTTTGAGATAATTTAAGGAGAAGCGCCTTACTGTTGGAAGCGAGTTAGGGTTGCCGTACAACGCGTAGCCATAAAGCAAGATTCAAAAAAGCAGAAGATTATTGTAAATGCTGTGCACGGGGGAGCTAAGGAAACGGTGGAAGATTTTGTTATTGAATGCGGCGATATCCACCCAGCTATATCTGTGGGTACAAG
Organism: Rhipicephalus microplus; assembly: GCF_013339725.1. Taxonomy (NCBI): domain Eukaryota; kingdom Metazoa; phylum Arthropoda; class Arachnida; order Ixodida; family Ixodidae; genus Rhipicephalus; species Rhipicephalus microplus. The sequence goes on along the minus strand of NW_023612832.1, from coordinate 6,503 downwards.
CCTACATGAGGCTTTGGGTTTTAAGAAAAATCACGGAAAGCTGAACACGTTTGCGATAGAAGCAAGTAAGAGATGAATAGAGAGTTGATGGCAGAAAAGCAAAGATAAAGGACAGAAATAGAGTGCAAATGAGGTCATTCTGCCTGAAGAGGCAGACAGATAGAACATAATTTTATATTTTTTGTGATAATATAGGATTGATTTATACGAAGTAGTGAAGGCATTAGGCCAATATAAAAAGAAAGCGTTTTCTTTTCATTTTTTTCTTGCAAGCCTCATGGCACACATGTACCCGCCCCGTTATAAAGGGGACGCTCATATGATTAATCCACACATCCACATAGAGTTACTGCATATGCTAACTTTCGGTAGCTGAACTGGGCCAGTATTTGCGGGGCGCCGCTCACTCGGCCTGTGACGAATTCAGCAACGGCATTGGTCGAGCGTCATCACGTGGTCATACGTGGTTTATTTGGCCTTCGGAGAAGCCAACACTTCGCAGACGACACCGACAACGTTGATGCTCTGCAGATTTCGGGCATTTCAAGCACGGTTGACATCGGCTGTTGTCATTCTCGCCGCGCATGGCCTGTTGGTGGCAAGAAATGTGATAGCAAGTGCATTCGGTGATGAATTGTAATATACACAGCTCGTGTGATCAGACGCGGGTGCAGCGGGTGTTGCTATAGAAAGATTAGTGTCCAGTGTGGAAGGAATAAACGCTTGGCTTTTTATCTACAAACGGCACTGCAAAACTTGCTTTATTTGTATTACCCTCAGATGCAGTGAATAAGTTAGACATGCAGTGTTGGTCAGAGTGTGTCGGCTGCATACGTCCAAATCGGTCTGACGGGTAAAACGCGAAAAATAGGAACAATCAAATCGCCAACGTGTTGCAGCTGGCGCTAATTTAAGACAGCTTTCTAACCTCAAGCGAAAGGAAGGTAGGACGCGATAAGGCTGTTGAAAAACATTTCACATTAGCTGTCGTGAGCCGCGATTGTTTACACCAGCGTAAAACAAGAGCCACGCCTGAACCAGGCATGGCTCGGCTACTTTTAGTCACTATCCCCAGCTCGAAGCAGTTGGAGACTATAAAACTACAGCTGGCTTCCTCACACAGTTAACGAATGAGCCTAACGTGACGGAAAAATTCCATCCCTAATTGGCTTGATTGCGATGAAAAGTGCAAAAAAATATAAAGCAGCAGAAAAGAAGAACAACCTAATAAGTGACCAACTCTAAATATATATCGCAATGATTCAACCAGCCGACGCCCTTTGTTACGTTATTACATACCAAGAGCGTAAGCATGAAATAAGGCTTGTAGGCGTGACCGGAGCAACCGAGGTTTGCTCATACCTTCATAAAAACAGAAAAGAGCGACGCTATAGTACTTTGAAGCGCGAGCGCTGCTCCTACGCGGGTGGTGAATGGCTTTCCCGCAAGACGTTTGAGCTCAAGATGGCGTGCCTTTGCGCATCTCTGCTTCCTATTGGTGGCATATACAGTAACTCTACTCCATTGCTTAAAAGCACATCTATACCCTATAACGTGTACAGGGGATGTCCATCACAAAACATCAGTGGTTTAGAGCATCGAACGCGTTATGCGAAGCGCGCAGGTTTGGATCCTGCTGGTGGCAAGGTATCTTTTCGTCCACTTTTCATTACTTACACTTACATCAAAATTATTTCTAATAACATTCCCTATACTTTCCCTGGCATTATTGTCTGTTAGTTTACATTGATACTTGAGTATGCAACAACATTTGCCTAGAGAAGAGACAGTGAGCTTCAGCTGACTGAGAACTTGGGGTAAATTTCAGGCTGCTAGCTGCTCTGTAATAATTGGCTTGAGATCTTCCGTGTTTTCTGACCATGCTCGAAAAGTGTTGCAGGGCTCTTTTACAGCGCGCCCTTCACGCCATCTCGCCGGTCATCACGAGTCGAGGCACCTGTTCTAAATGGTGTATAGAAATAGCTCGCCGTGCAAATGCCGAACAGCGTTCTTTTGCAGCCAATTGCTTAATGTCAGCAATATATATATATATATATATATATATATATATATATATATATATATATAAAGAGAGAGAGAGAGAGTAACAAGTACTTCCCATTGATTACGTAAAAAGGCGTAGGTAACATGCTGCCAACCACTTCCGTAAAAAAAAAAAATAATACCCCAGAGATCACATAGAACACATAGAATGTAGAGCCCATTCAAATTTCATGGAGATCTGCGCTATGAACAAATAAAGTAACAGCTGCTATGGAACAACACCTGCTCCGTATGGCCATTTCACACGCAATATTCATAATACTATTGCAAAATGTCCGTAAATAACAAAGGTATTTTCATTAGATTCTACATGAGGCACACGTAATCAGCAAATCTTTCTTCTGCAAGTACAAAATCATTCAAAATTTCCCAGGCCACTATTCCAACTAATCCTGTGGCAGCATCACCTGGGAACTTTTGAATGCACCTGCACATGCTAAAAATTTAGGAAGTGAATTCAATTGTTTAAAAACCAACAAGGACAAATTTTCTATTCACTGAAATCAAACTTTATTTTTTCATGAATATAAAACGTAATACAGCACAGAAATGCTACAAATTGTGTGAACAAAAATGGTCAAAAATTTATTTTATTTCGGTGGCTTTGTATCTGGAGTTTAAAATACGAAGAAGGAATATCATAACTTCGATACACCAAAAGCGCCTGTGTTGTTTTCCTATTGTAACAGTATTGTGCAGACTTCTTTTCAGAAAAAGAGGAAAAACATTTTGTCAGCCCAACCACACCAGGCGAGTACAGAGCAAAAACACTGTGAGCCCAATGAATTTATTCATTTCAAGACTCCTAATAGGCCTTGTTAGAGGCACTGGCTTTCAGCACAAAAGTAATTGATCACATATTATAAATATTATTACATATCATACAGAATGAAATGGCTGGAAGCACAGACAATTTTATGAACACACCAAATTATTGGCTAACAATATGAGTCGAAGCAAAAGGAGCTAAGGAGTAATTCAATTTATTAAAGAAAAGAACAATTAGGGTTATGCTATGCAAAATCACCCAGCATTTTTTTGACCAGCACAAATATGGCGGAAAAAATTTTCACATTTCCCAAAGTTCGAAACTCGTCCTGGTCATTTTTTCCGTTGCCAAAAATTTTGCTCCCTAGCTACGAGAGTCTGTATTATGACACTGACTGAGCTAAAAGTCGCCAAACAACAATTTTTTTTTTCAAAATCGTTTTGAAACGCACCTAATAAATGACATTTCCAGCAACGTAATGAAGTGATCTAATAAAAATAATGACTTACTTATGTATATCAATTCTTCGAGAGCTTTTCCCACTAGCGATATTGAATAATGTTACCAGGTTTGGGATTTTTTCTGGTAACATGGAAAATTCCAAGGACACAAATAAAATATGTGCTGGTGACCTTTTTGACATGCTATAAATTAAAAATAATTTACGCACTTAAGTTTAGCAGAAAGTCTCCAAAAAATTGTGAATTTCACTTTTTGTTTTTAGAAAAAGGTCTGTAGTCAGCATCAAAAAGCTTGACTTTCTGGTCGGGCAAAAAATGTGCACAAAATTTCAGTTTGAAGCTCTATGTACTACCTCAATATAGGTGAAGTTCCGAAAGGGTATTAGTTTTTAAACTCGAAAAGTGTTTTCTTAAAGTTATGTATCTCCACCAGCTTTACCACTGCTTAACTAGAGCGGCATGAATCACTCGCAAGGGCAATCTTCAACAGACTTCTACAGACCCGAGGTACACACGGCAAGCTTGATGGGGAGCGACTGAAATTAGAATGGGGCTTTCATCTGCATTCCAACGCCAACAGAGGTGTGCTAGAATGAATGTCGCTAGAGTGCGGAGACCAGTAGCATAGCAAAAGGATATTTTTCACGTGGGGGTGGTGTGTGAGGAGAAAGTGACTTCAGTCATACTTCGTGTTCATTCTTGTGTGTTTGTATGCGTGCATGCATAACTAAGAAAATCACAGCACATCTACGAAGTGAATGATGATGTGTTGGGCCAAGCTTCAAAGGGTTTTATCGATAACTGTGAATCCGTCTGTCTGTCTGTCACTCACACCAGCGCCTTCTGCTGAGTCATCGATAAACTAGGTGGTCATAAACAGGTCACAGTAGAAGGACAATCCATGGCTTTAGGATAAAAAACACCTGGACTGTGCTGGGGGGGGGGGGGGGTTAAGCAGCTTTTCTTGCCTTCCTGGCTACGCCACTGGTGATGCCTGCCACATGAGCCATCAAGCTGTTAAAAGTATTCAGTACACAATTATCCCTTATGCACAACATAAACGAGACTATTTCCTTGGCTACCAGTTCTTAAAAAAGTTTTTTTCGCTTCCATATTCATATGACTGGCTTTGGGTCTCAGAGAGCAGGGTGATCCCCTAAAAGCCAGAAAAATAAGAAACGGTAGTTTTTTTGATAGTGTTTACCAGTGTACTGAATCAATGCTACTAGCATGCTATGAGACATATGTACTGAATATGACTAACAATTTTATTAGGTGTATAAAGCACACCTACTGCCTTTGCAGAATTCCCAGGAAAGCAGGATGTCTGACTTTATATCTATAAGGCTGCATGGCTCACCTGGAAGTCACCACACTGAACCCAGGCCTTGTAGAACCTCTCCGTTAGCAATAGAATGCAGATGATAACCGCATTCCCATTTCAATTACTCTGTAGAGAGCACCAAATTCGCTTTCTGTATTCAGCTCAGTGGGATTCTGCTGAAGATTGCCCTTGCGAGTATGTGATGTCGCTTGAGTTATGTAGGCGAAAAGCTGGTGCAGATACATATTTTAAAAAAATATTTTATGAATTTGAAAATAATACCCTATAGTAAGTCCACCTATAATTAGCTTGGGCAGAGAGTTTAAAATGAAATTTTTCACATATTATTAGTCCAACCATCAAGGCATGTTTTTGATGCTGAATATCGAGGTTTTCCCAAACAAAGTGACACTCACAATTCTTTTCAGAGTATTTGCTATAACATCAGTGCCTAAATTATCTTAATTCCTAGCATGTTGACAGGCCACCAGCACATATTTTATTTTTGTCCTTGGAACTTACCATGTGCCCGGAAAAAATCCCAAATGTGGCAACTTTATTCAGTATTGCTCGTGTGAAAATCCCTCAAAAAATTGATATACATACTTAAGCCAATATTTTAAAGCAAGATAACTTCATTGCCTTGCGAGAAATGTATTTTATTGAGTGCATTCCAAAAACTTCTTTTGAAAGAAATTGTTGTTTGACACATTTTACCTTACTTGGCACCAAACAATAGGCTCTCATAAATAGGAAGGAAAATTTTTGGCCATAAAGTTAAATAACCAGGAGGAGTTTCCCACTTCAGGAAACATGTGGAAGTTTTATCAGCCATATTTGTGATGGGCGGAAAAACGTGTGATGATTTGGCATGGAGATTTGACTCATTAAAGATAACATCAACAGATCATTTAAGAAATGTGTCAAATACTTTTAAAAATGAAAGAGAAGAGGCATTTGCATGCTAGATGCAGCATTGCCTTCCTGTGGCAGAAGGCATCTTCAGATAGGTACAAACATTATTATGGCAGTAATTATAGAAATTCACACAATTATCATTTTAACCAGTTGTAGTAGCCGGTCAGGTCGAATGGGCGAATTGAACCCCTTCCTACAATAGCCAGTTTAAAATTTAGGAAAAGTGGCCACTGGTAATGACCGCAGAGCGATGCATTCTGGTAAATTTACCGGAAGAAACCGGAAATCACGCACCAAAGAGTGCATCTACCTTTCAATTTAACAATGCCTTTCATGGCGACACTGTTTTACTTGCATTGGGGGAGAACATTAAGTGAGCGTCGATAAGCGGGCACATAGCAAAGTTTCTGAATTGACGGTCGATAACGACCAGAAAAACAGTGTCGTCTTTGAGGGCATTGTCGAAATGAATGGTAGCTGTGCTGTCTGATGCATCAGTTTCCATTTCGACAGCTCAATTAGGCAGTTTGCATGCCTCCACAGTGATTATCAGTGGCTGCTTTTCCAAAATTTAAAAGTGGCTAGAGACTTTTAGTAGAAAGGACTTGAATTTTCCCATTTGACTCGACCAGCTACTACCATTGGTAAAAAGGTAATTGTCTAAATTGCTATAATTACTGCCACAATTATTGCTTGGGCCTATGTAAAGATTCCTGTTGTCATAGGAAAGGCAATGCCGCCACTAGCACGTGACTACCTTCTTTTTCTAACTTTTAAAGAATGTTTAACACATTTCTTGAAACACCCCGTATTTCGTACACATGCAGATAATGCGAGGTAAAAACAAACGATGAAGAATGAGCAAGAAGAAATAACGAGCTCATAAAAGACAGCCCCAGAGCCAGGAAGGTTTTTTTTTTTTGGGGGGGGGGGGGGGGGGGACCCTGTATTTCGTACAGATGCAGAC